>JAHDVE020009137.1:0-50297 GCA_022606495.2 Halesus radiatus | reverse complement strand
ACAGTGGATATCTATTCCTCTAGGCTTGAGGTAATAAAAACAAATATTCTACGTACAGTGGATATCTATTCCTCTAGGCTTGAGGTAATAAAAACAAATATTCTACGTACAGTGGATATCTATTCCTCTAGGCTTAAGGTAATAAAAACAAATATTCTACGTACAGTGGATATCTATTCCTCTAGGCTTGAGGTAATAAAAACAAATATTCTACGTACAGTGGATATCTATTCCTCTAGGCTTAAGGTAATAAAAACAAATATTCTACGTACAGTGGATATCTATTCCTCTAGGCTTGAGGTAATAAACACAAATATTATTGCATGCAGCTTTTGAGTTCTTAGACTTTTTCATCATTCTTTACAGGTTTGTTCCTACAAATCTAAATCCTTTCAAAACTGTTCTGAATTATGATCTTATAATGAGTTTAATAACTGTTGGTAAAACGCTGCATTATAAATACATTGTAATTAAAATAAAATTAAATAGGATTCGATATAAGAGTTTTGAATGAAATTTATATACTAAAATTTTTTGGTCATTTTGTATGTGCACTAAACTTCTGGTAATTTTTCATAGATGCCATGAAAATTAGCCAAAAGCAATACAATATCCACACTCTATTAAAAAGTTCTTATGAAGCCTTTTTGAATAAAATGAAGGTTGCCAAATGAAAGCTTAAAATCACTACATAACAACTCTCACTACCTATTGCAAAATATACCTATTGTAACCAAGGCGTGTTTAATGTCAGATTTTGAGTGTCGGTGATTATGAAAAGTCGAATTTTAATTACTTCGAAAACTTTAATTTTGACCACCGTAAGTGCGCAACTTCAAGATTTCCGCATGTGTTTGACACCTTTCTGAGAGTATCTGCTTCCTATCCAGTTTCCTGACAGATGATTAATGCGAGGAACGGCTCTCACTGTTTACCCCGTCGCTGACTCGGAACAGTAGTTAAAAAGCTGTTTCTGAAAGGTGTTCGAGGAATGGAAAATAAAATAAATGAAACATAAGTTATTTTTTAAATGTATTTTTACTTCTTGGAACTTGAGTCTTATAAAACTAAGAACAAATATAAAAGAAAGTACCAATCGCTTCTTATCAATTATTTTACTTAAATACATTATAAACATAGTCACTGGCTTATTTTTACATTTTTTATCTAATAGGAGACATATTCGATTAGGACGACAAAAACGGTACATATTTTCGGCGATTAGTATAATAATATATTATAATGTAGACACCATCGGCTAATTTTAAAACAAACCAACAACTTTTTTTTAAACCGTTTTGAAAAAAATCGTTTTTTTAAGTCTTATTTTTTATTACATTATCATGGAGAAATTTCTGTCGACTCCATCAAGGTTCATTTCAAGAACTTTTGTCTGAATTTAGATTCTTCCTTAATCTAGTTATATACATTTTTACAACAATAAAATATTTACAGTAACAGGTTAAATGACTAGAAAACAATAATTATTAACGTCTCAATACAAATACAAAGATGTACATATTTATTACAGAATTTTAACAGTTCTTTCAATGACTGAAAAGTCTTTAACATAAGGCACAAAATGAAGAATGAAACATCCAACAACATTGCAAAAAAAATAATTATTCTTTAAATTTATTTAAATATTAAAAAAAGTTTAATATTATTGAAAGGCAAACATTAAGGCACTCGTTTCGATTATTTGCTTGAATCACAGTAGCGTATTTTTATTTAATTTCTTATTACCATTTCAAAATTGAATATTTGTTCCTCTATGTAAATTACTCCCGATTCGCTGGTAATCATTATTTATTAATTTCCGCCGCGAGATGTCAGGATGATGGATGACTCCCATTGGCCGGTTGGAACGGGGCCTCCTATTGGCTGGATTGATTGATGACGCTGGGCGCCACCACCGCCGCGGAGATGTTTCAAATTACTTTCTCGGTAATTAATATAGTGGATTATGTCTTCATTTGCGTTCGTAGAGAGACGGTAGTACTGGCCGGTGATTTGTAGTTTGATTATAATCTGAGGACAAAAAGGAAAAAATATATTAGCAAAGTTAAAAAATTGCAAAAACATGTTAAACACATTGAGAGAATTGTTGATAAAATGGCTACATCAATGTTTTCCAGCAAAAATTCCTAGTTTCGCTTCCGACTTATGAATCAGTTCTAATACCATATTCGTAGGAGCGGTAAAAAATGGTATTTTATTCCCCGGGGTACGCTACTGCGGGTACGTGTTTAGCCGGGTATGCGATCCTCGCCTTGAATCGAGTCCTGAGCCATTCAGTGCGTTATTATAAAAACCAGATTTATTAAACACCACCTATGCGCCGGCATCGACCACTTAATAAATGCCCCTAGCGACTGAGATAGGGTGGCGCAAGATGCCCACTCCGACATAAAAATTATATTAAAATATACAGATACTACTCTCAGAAACATCAAAATGAATCTTTACAATACAAAACCCGCTTTGTTTTGACTACTTTAAAATGAATCAGGAAAATTGATCCAATTCTCTGCATGCTACTTAAAATAATTAATTAAAAGCTTGATGTGTAACTTTAGGTCGCGTTTTAATTGTATGATATAAAAAAAAAACAGTTTTTTTAGGGTCACGGTATACCCGGCTCATTCTCGGGCCTTTATGAACGAGTGCGCAAAGCTGCGTTTCTTATTTGTATGGGTGCATCAACACATACGCACACGTATGTGTAAAATCCAACTAATGCGGCATTATTGTATGGGAGCTTTAAGCTTTTTGATGGTGTGGGGTTGTTGGGATAGGACAGGTAAGCCTGTATTGGAACTAGAGCAATGTAACCTAGCCAACACAAATTCAATGGAAATACTCCCAACCTTCGGGTGTATTTTTTTCAAGTTTACCTGGAGGACAAAAAACTGTCTGACTTTTTGTATAATGACGGCATTATGTTTTTGATATTTTTTTTGGCGGAATTGAAAGAAAAAATGTGATGTGCATTTTTTATACGCATTGTTAGAAAATCGAGAAAAAACACAGCAAAAGATAATGCAGATTTGGAATTTAAAAAAATACATAAAAAATGCAAAAGGAAATTGCAAAAAAATGCAGATTACTTGCAGTGAAAAGTTTTTATGTATTGGTGATTTTTTTGTTGATTTTACAAGCGTTGGTAAAAATCAAGATGAATGTTTTTTTAGTTTGAAATAAAGACGTAATAAAATATCCAAAAAATAATGACGTTTTGTTCTAGAGTATAAAAATGTTACAACACCCCGCAGAGAAGGGATAAATTAAAAAAAAATCATTTAGTAGAAACGGTATTCTCGCGAGAAAAAAACTACAAAGTTTACAAAAAAAATTGCTCAGAAAAAAATCGTAAACAAACATCATCCATCACATCAACATAGGTAGAGACGACCTGTCTGATTTCGAACCAAAATCTTTTATGTCCGACCGCTGGGTTCCCATTCATCAGAAATCATACTTGGGTGCAATAGTCCTTTCACGAGAATAATGCATTTTGGTGCAGCGTTAAAAACTACACCAGTCAGCCAAAGATGCATTTACAATGTTAGGCACAATACTGATTTTTTTCGATAACACAACCCAACATTGAATTTTTTAAGGCTTTTAAAAAAGTTCTCCTTAAGATTTTAAAAACGCACGTGTGTTGTTCTAAAAAACGTACTTGTTCGTTTTTTCTGGTTTTTAAAAGTGTTATAAAAAGTTTTTGGTTTACTTCCGATGTAAGACTGAATCCGCTGATAATGAAATCCTGGAAGTAGGTTTTTGATAAGAGGTGATATGAAATCTTACACAGGTAGTTGATTGTTCGATCACTTTACACAGTTGGCATCAGAAGTGATAACCACAGAATTATTATTGGAAATAGTGAATAATAAATAACGCCGTAGGAAATCGATTGTTACACAACAATATTCAAAGTAAGATAGGCGCCAAGATGATCAAACAGCGGAAAATACTGTCAAGGTTTACTGGAAACTAAGGCAAAGTTCTGAAAATATTCAGAACGAAAGCAAAGTTGTTTTTAAAACCAATAAAATAGTATTTATGACTGTTCTTACCTTATAATATTACTGCTGCTGCCACCATGAGATGACGTCTAATAATTCTTCATCTTCGGGGCTCATGGGCTGGTAGTTTTCATAGGCATCTGGCTGGTACGCTATCGTCTGTCCATAGCTGGAATGGACGGGGGTGGAGTTCTCTGACGCGAAGGAGGGGGTGGGAGACACAGAGGCTTCGGAGCAAGGAGGAGTGTGGTTTACGAGAACATGACTCAAATGCTGAGAATGATGTGAAGAATCCGGGCTATCAGCGTAATATGATTGGTTATCATAATTGTGAACGTCTGAACTGCCCATCGTTGATCCAGTTTCAGAGTCATGATCGTCTAATAATTGTTGGAGATTTCTGATGTATTCAACAGCTAGACGCAGAGTATCAACTTTGCTAAGTTTCTTCGATGCTCCTCGTCCTCCCCCGGTAATAGCGGCGGCCACTGATGAAGGTATGTGTTGTCTGAGGGTAGCGAATCCATTGTTGACTTGCTTCACACGATTCCTTTCCCTCGCGTTTCTCCTCGCCACTGATGCTGGGGCAGGTCCTGGGCCAGTATAAGGCAGATGATTGAAGTTAATTTTCTTCTTGCACCTCAAGGAATCTTGAGGAGATACCAGAACCGAGGCTCTATCAGGAGCCGGGGCGATCCTCCTCATCAAAGCTGGAGTTTGAACTAAATGGACGTTTCCAATAATTTTTTCCTGACCTAAAGTCATGGTTTGCACGGCTGCCATGGGCATCTTTTTTTAAGAAATAGAATTAAAGTTCACAACAACACTTATAAAAAATTATATTTGTCTATAAAAAAAAAACACTTTGATTTATAAAATCATCTGTTGAGATGAGAGATTTCGTTTGACACAGTCTGACGCGAGAGGGTACAGCTTTTGGGAGCTTTCGGTGGGACGCGTGCGCTCGGCTCGGAGGTTACTACCGAAGTGAGTATCCTGCGGCCGAGCCCTAGTGCTAAGTAGTGCAGCGCGTGCCGCGGTCGTGCGCCCCCCTCCCCGTCCCCGCCCGACAGCCCCCGTCCTTACCCCTGCCTGTTGCCCGCGGGCAGTGTTTGGGGTGGCAATTATGAAGCAGGTCGCCAGTATTATTTTCATAACGCGTGGCCATTTCGCGACACTGTTGATTTTTGAGCGGCGACAGAAATAAGGCTTGAGCGGCTGGACGGCTCGAGTCTAAAGCCTGGGCCTCTATTAAATCAGAGCCACCGCCGAGATAAATTTTCTTGTTCTAAGAATCTTTCTTGGATATTTAACGGGTGAATTATTGATTACGATTATTATAATTCCGTACCATATTCCTGTTTCTTGTTTAACAAATACCCTTAGACGTATTATGTTTGAAAAAAACCCCTTTTCTCACTATGTTTTTATTCAGTTTACACTAGATCATTCACATAAAAGAAACGGTTGATTTTTAATGCAGAAAAATCTAATTATTGATTGGTCAAAGGTGCGTGCTTCAAGTATTGATTTATACAAACAAGTTTATTGAAATTTTATTAATTGAACAGGTGGTTATAAATCTTTTTTTTTAGATGATTTTACCTTATGTTATGCATTATCTTATCATGCAAATTTGCAAATACACAGAGTTGTACTCGTCTAACTTTTAAAGGGTGTTCGGTTATTACTTGGTGCCCACAAATCTAGGGGTTGATTTTCAAGGGGATAACAAGTTTTGCAACTCTTCATAAATTCACGTAAGCACCTACATACCTAAAGGAGATTTTAGTATGCGGTTAATAACAAGGCTTAAAGAGGGGTCAGTGCACTGTTAAAGACAAACATTCTCCAAAAAAACGCATTAATATAGAAGCTCATAACTACAACATAAATATGGTATTCTAAATTTTGTAGGTACTTAGTTGAATATCTTATTTCACGGTTAGATTTATACATTTAATACCAGGTAATTAATTTTAGTGAAATTGTGCAATTTTTGGTTTCTTGAGACGGGAAAATATGAATTGCCTTTATTTCACCACACTGAGCTAAATATAAGAAGAAGCTGTTGAAGTGATTTTACGCAATAACAAACACAACAAATTACAAATTATCCAATCAATTTTATTAATGGAGATTTAATTATGTACCTATTTAGGAGTGTGGCGCCCTTGAGGGAAGTTTTTACAGAAGTGGTAATATATAAATTATGCATGTAAGATTGTTATTTTAGGCTTCTAAGGTTGGTTGAATGGAGTGAGTTTTGGGTATTGGTACTAAACTTAACAATTTTCAGTACTCCCGCGGTACAGAAAATAATATCGAGTACGAAGCTTTCGAGTACATTATGTAATTCGGTTCCATGACAATTCAATACACGTATGAATCGACACGCTTTTAGAATGTAATTAAAAGTCATAATTTTTTTTACATAATTTAATCTAAATGAACTATTTATTTTTATTATTTAAATAAAAAATAAAAAAATATATTTATTAGGTTCAGTTAGATTGATTTTCGGATAGCTTTTTTCGTACTTTAATGACTTTATATCGCTTTTAAAATGTGTGCCGATTCATACGTGTGTTGAATTATCCGGTCACCATTTAAATCACAATCCCGAGAAACTATTCTAAGCCATACATTATTAAATTAAAAATTAAAAATATTAAATCAAAGATAGCCCAAAAACTTAATCTCACATAAACAAAAAAAATCATTTTAAATTAATAAAAAAATATTTAAAAAAAAGAACATTAATTAGGTTAGGTTAGATTAGATTTTCGGGTGGAGTTTCCATTTTATTTTTTTGGGCTATAAAGATTTTAGATAAATTTTTTTAAGGCCCTTTCATTAATAAATTACCTGATCAACTTTTAATTAAAATCCCCCCGAGATACTATTCTTAGTCATACGCTATTAAATTTAAAAACAGGAAATTGTTTTTATGACGCCGTTTAATATTGTACAAATACTCGTATGTAGCCAATATTGCGGTTTTTTCTGTGCGATTTTACGTGTCTTATGAGGTGATGCGGACAAAGTATTTTTTTTAAAGTAAGACAAACATCCCGGGATGTGAACAACCTGATAATATTTGAAAATATCCCGCTACCATCGCCCAAAGTGAAAATATTGGTTGTGCCGTGATGGGGGACTTAGCCAGCCGAAGAATCAAACTCACGACGCGTTGACGCGATGTCAACTGGGCCACTGACCGATCATTGTGTTTCAAAATATTATTTATTTATTTTGATTATGCACCCACCTGGGCTATTACAGGAGTTTTAGAATATATTATAAAGAGCTATCAAAAATTATAAGTGCATACAGATATTATATAATAATATACTCGTACATATCTATTTGTATCTGCATGAAATTGAGGTAATTGTCTATGTGTATTTTTCTTGAAGTTTATAATTGATTCGCGATTTAATGCAACTCATCGTATATTGGCACAATTTAGTAATTTTTTTTTAACATAGATGGTATTAAGTTACCTATGATTCTATGATGGTAATAATTTTGTAGGTACCTGCAAAATGCATAATTATGATTAATTATACAAATTATATAAAGTGCATCAATTTAATTGAACCTTCGATGTTTACGCACCTTCTACGTATCAACCGAAAAAGGCCAAAAATCTCCCATATTTTTCGATGAGGAAAAAATGTCAACAAAGATATTTCCCACCGCACACAAAAAACGCAACAAAGCCGACAAGATTTCAAAGGATTTTTTTCGACGTAAAAATTTCCTAGGTATTTTACCTGGCCGACCTTTTTACATTATTATTATTTTAGCTCGGGCCCGGTAGCTAGCGCCGCCCAGCGGCGGACGCTAGCATCAGCAGCTTTAATTTGTAGCACGCGTGTGTTGGTGGCGTGTGCGATGGACATGTGTGGCACACATACTCTGCCAGCTGCTCGGTAGGAAGCTGTGCACTATACGTGTACATGTGTACATACCATGTGTATGTATGCTGGAGGTGCAGAGTTGCACATGCTCAGGCCACATGTATTATTATTTTGATTTTAAGGTGCTCCATAGAGGGGTGGATTTACCTGTTTTCGAGCTAGGGGATGGAAGCTTTCTGAGCTTTGATTTGCCGAAATTGAAGCAGAGTATTTTTATTATTCATTTTGTAACGATATTTTTGAAGACCCTTTTTTGTGGGGAATTATTTTGCGAAAGTTTGATTGGAATTTAAAGAGCTGTAATAATTTATATACCTACTAGTAACAACCAAAGTTCTTACCAAAAACCTTTATATTTTTAATGTATACATTTAGAGTAATAATATTGTTACTCTAAGTGTATACATATCTAATCAATTAGCTAATTGGAAAAACAGCGAAATATGTTTTAATTCATTTATCAATAATGACGCGATAAAGTGAATATCAAATTGAAGAAATTATTAAATAAAACCATATGTTTTACGCTGTGTGATTCAAATTATTGATTAATTCGATTTCAAAAACATTTTTTTTAATAAGAGGTGCCTTTTGAGAGTTTTTTTCTTCAATAATTTTTTTTTTTTTATAATTACCTAGGTTCTATGTTTTAACCTGAAATTACAATTTTTTAAATCAAAATACTTAAATAATGAACATTATTTGGAGACCCAAGAAACCATTACAATAATTCCAAGAAATCTAACTAGATTTTAAATATGGTAGAAAATATGACTTCAAAGATAAGGTCGAAGACTACTCACAGTGACAAATTGTATATAAATATAAGTTTTTTTTAACAGGCAGGGCAGCATTGTGAGGCGGGTCAAGGTAGGAGATGTGTGAAGAGTTTTATTAATGCGGGTCTTGAAGAGGCCCGGATTAAATGAAGGAGGAAAAACAGATGCCGGTAGCTCGTTCTATATGGGAGCTGCCTTAGACAAAAATGAGTAAAAAAATATACTAGTCGACATCAACTCGTTTCGCTCGTGTTTGTCGAGTTTCGCGTACGTGCATCAGTGCACTAGGGAGGAATTCTACCAATTCCTTCAAGCAGGTTCCATTGAAATACTTAAAGAAAAGGCTCAGCATACCTACATTTCGTCTGTGAAATAATAATAAAAATATTTTGATGATTTGTATACCGCCATTTTTGTGAAAAATCACATTCTTATCACATATTATCACCAACCAACGACAATCTATTACAACTTTTGGCTAACAAATTACATTCACCAGTTAATCGATCTGTAATGTGAAACCATATGTACAATGCATTTGACCAATGAACGTGATGCCGCGTTAAAATATACACTGATGTCCGTTAACAACGGGTTGTCAATCAGACGGACCGCCCTCCTTTGTGAAGACTCAAGCAGGTTCATCAGGTATTTTGGAGCTCCAGCATTGTGTGACGTACTTAAGATTTGTACAGCGTAATAATAATTATTATTATTACCATTAACAAATCCCTTCGCTAACGCTGCCCAACCAGGTAGCGATATAGATCCCCTATATGTGCTCTGCACATACAGGGGCGCTCTTGTAAGGTGTCACTTAAAAAAAAACAATAATAGATGCCAAAGATGTGTAATATATTTAAGGAAAGACGAATACATGTGGATTATGGAAGAAGTGTGAGAAGATAAAGTTGTGTGGCAATTTATCCTCCCTGCCTACCCCCGCACGGTGGTTGAAATATTGAAATTCCATGAATGTTGTATCTGTGCATACTGCCTGAGAAATTAACAGTAATTATGTTTACTAATTCTACAATTAAACATAAAAGTCTGTTACTTAATTATAATATATTTTTTTAATTTATCGGAATTCGCCGACAACTCCGGAAGCTTTCCGTTAGTCTCAATTCGTACGTAAAACCGATAACGGCAACAAATTTATTTGCCGATCCCATTATCAAGCAGATCGTTACTTTTAATTGAAAATTAGAAAATCGATTTCAAATTATAAATCTTCACCTAATAAGATTGAAACATAGCGTCAGGTGATGTTTCCTATAGAATTTAGGTGTCGTCGATAAAGGCAAATCCGAACAACTGCCAAATACATCACTGATTCAATTGGACTGGTTCTTTTTATCTTTTTCTGTTTAATTATTAGTAGTGCTACATACTAAGTTAAATCGCTCCAATTGGAATCCAAATAGATGCGGCTATGGTGAAACGGAACACTCGATGCCATAAATCAAATCGATCACAGACAGACTGAATTTGTACTAATCATAATATATTAAAGACTTTAATTAAAATAATAATTAAAAGTTTCCGAATGGCGACGCGCTAGTGTGAAACATGTGCTTTCGGAGTGTTGAGTTTTGTTATTTGCTACTTCAACTGTAGTTTTTTTTTATGATAGTTTATATCCAAGAATGGTACAGTTGCATAACCAATTTATATAGCGAAGCTATCCGGCTAGTATTTACCTAAAGTAGAGTATTAAGAAATACTTTTCATAGTCTGCGACATTCTAAATAACCATTAATTTTTGTAAATGCAAATAAATATCAAGGAATAAAAAAAAATTTCAATTAAGCCTCGAGTAGAATTTTTTTGCTTTTTCTAGTAATTCTTATATAATCTGTTCTTCAATACGAAGAAAAAATAAACATTAATATTTTAAATAAATACCAACTCAACTTTAGATAATAAATAAAATATCAGTAACATTTAAATTAAATTTGTAATAAATAAAATATCAATAATAAATAATATTTAAACAATAACTGTATTCTTAAGCTGCTTCCACACGAGCGGGTGTAGCCCAATAGTAAACAAGACTTGGCGTCGAAAGGTTCGACCGTGCGGTCGTCCGTTCCTAAAGTTGGTAGGCTTGACTTTAGGAAAGGAAGACTGGATGGTCGAACATTTCGACGCCATGGTCTTTTTCCTATTGGGTAAACCAGTCGTATGGATGGCTTATTACGTATCTTCCAAAGCTAAAACTTTATAAAATAACGTGGTAATCTGAAGTGACCTGACAGGTAAGTATATATCTGTATCTGTTTGTACATAATGATGATAAACCCTGGCAATTAATATTTGTAACCAGCCCTAGAGGTGTTTTTTTTTTAAAATAGAAATGGCGTTATAAAAATCTTTCAATAATTACCATTATTATTAAAACACTACTCAAAAGCCTTAAAAAAAAGTATATGACCTCCAATACGAATTTGATTTACAATGATTCTTATAAGAATCTACCTTAAAAGCTTATTAGAATTAATGTTTTCATATTTATCAAATCATTCAAAATATCTGAATATTTTCATAGTCCACCATATCTGCAGATATTTATTTTATTATTTATTTATTTATTTATTTAACGCCCATATGGCTTTTATATAGAGTTTTACATAGATATATTACTGCTTGAACATAGGAATAAAGAAAGGAAAATACATTGATAAGGGAGTTATGGAAAAGATAACAGTTTCTGGCCTATAAAACCCATAAAAAGCACTACATGAGTTCTCATTTAAATTTAAGAAAAAATAGGTTATATAATAATATAATATGTATGCGGAATTGATGACCTCGGTAAAAATAAATGTTTCAAATGGCACTAAAAATTGTCCACATTAAATTTTGGGCGATTTACAAAACATAACATAAGTGATAAATGCAATTTAGAAAGATGCACATTAATAAACTTGATGTTTTTATTGAACACATTCGAATAAATAAATGTTTAGTTTTGACACAGCGTCGTAATGATAAATATCAATATAACAATACTTATTACCGAGTCTGTGCAGTCATTGAATGGGAGAATTTTGGAAATAGTTATTTGCAGACCTAGGTATATATAGGTACAGAACCGTCAGTTGTGTATTTGCAATAAGATAATAAGGTTCGTCCAGGGCGTCCAATCTGCTATTCGCTATTTTGAAAAGACATTAAATCACCCACTCTGCACCTGACTGATAAATCGGTTAGATTGAGTAAGTTCATTAAAAATGTATAATTAAGATCTTCGATTGGAATACATAGCTTATAATTAATGCTCTGTTTACTTGATTTGAGTAGTAAAAAATTATAAGTAAATTTAACATCACTTTTATTTTGTTAAGAATCCAAATACAACATAAAATCAATGTGTGAGCAACGCGTGTTCCAAGACAGGGTTATGAAGAAAGGGATGATGATTAGTTGGTTTAAAAAGTAAAGTAATCGTTGTTTTAATTTAATCTACATTTTAATACGGAAAGAAAAAAAGAAGACACGCGTAATTTTTTTTTAATTATTTTTGTAAGATCAGGAAACTACTTTGTGCACTGTAAGCATATTTCAAAATTTTATTATACCCAGCATGTCGGAATCATCAGCAGCAGTGGGAATTTACTACTGTTTCCAAATTATCTACGCGATAAAACTCTTATCAGAATTCTTCTGCCAGCTGCCCTACATAGAGTTCTAGACGTCATAAATTTTTCTGAAAATTAATGGTACAGATACAGAAACCTCATTAAAATCATAAAAGCTTTTGCAAATTATGTATTTTCAGTAATAATCATAAAATTTTATTTATGACGATTAACGGTAAATTGATTCCCGTGTTAAAGGGAAGCCATAAATTGATTAGGCATGAATTAAAGTTGGTAATATTCGTTCTTAAACCATACAAACATATAACTAAATAATATTAATTCGGATGTGATGTGAGTATGAAACACGTAACATTCTACTTCCGAAATTCTAAAATACGTAATTCTTATTTTCAGTAGGTGTAGCATGCCCTATAGCAGCTATCCAGCGAGTGGACTGTAACACGACCAAGTTGCATTCGATGTATTTGAAATCATGGGAAATAAATGGTATGAAAGGAAGAGTCCTACCTTAAATTCGTATAAGTGTAATATATGGATGGTCTTCTTTCACACACTGCACTGCTGTGGAACGATCAATGATCCGGTGCGACACGATGGATTTGCGACACGAGAAAAGGTGTGAAGTGATGAAATGTTCACACACCGGGAGCCATAGTTCAACTAACTATGTCACCACAGAGGGCTTCACTCAAGGTAGGTAGGACCTTGTGGGAACGATAATGGAATTGGAACAATTTAGAAGGATGTTAGGAAGTAGAATATTCTAAAACTGTTTCAACACTAAACAGTAGGTATATACTCGTATAATGAATTAATGCCGCCGTTTTTAAAATAGTTGGTTTTGTAATAATTTAGTTTCTTTTATTAAAAAAAATATATGTATGTTAGAAAAATACATAATATCCCACGATTTTTCACTTTTCTGCTCTAGTATTATATAAAATATAAAGAATTCATGTTTTTCTATAACTTTTCTCGCCCTTGAGGTGATTTTCTCACGAAAACGGCGCTATAGAAATAATCCATTTATTATTTAAGGTAGGAAACATTGGATAGACAGCTGTAAAATGAGTTGGTTATTGCTCGCATTTGATACATCCTAACTGTTCTCGGACTAAGGAAATATTAACTAAAATGCAGAAAGTCTGTTTTCCGAACTTGTAAAAAAAGGTTGTGTTCCGCCGTCAAGAAATTTGCTTTTATTTCCAGTTCGTAACGTACCTAATTTATATATTGAACAATGAAGATTTGTAATATGCATGTAGGTAACTGACAAAAAATTGACCAAGCGTCATATTGGTATTAGGTACCTGACTTGTATCGTTACAGATCGCTAATATACTTACCTGAAGATGCTACGATAGCAGAGAAACCCAGTTGGCAATAAGTAGGTACAAAAAATAAAAGTGATGTAAATAAAACAATTGTTATATTTTAAATTTATAATATCATACGAAATTAGGAAAAAAAAAGTTGTTTGGGGTCACAATTATTTCAATGGATAATTAAATAAAAGTACCATGGAATCCCGGGCGAAGCCTTCTAGGAAAGTATTATCATTAACTCATAAACTTAAGCATAGTCGTGAGAAATCCCATGCACTCTTTTATGCTCCGAAAGCGAAAACTTCTCCTTACCCAAACACGCCAATCAGCAGTGTGACTCAACTGCTCAACGAAGTTGCATTGACCGTTGACATTTTCGATGTCACTTACAAACAGTTTAGCGACTACATTTTTACCCATGTCACAAAATAGTTGTAAAACTGCCCCCATGACATATTATGCTTTTTCTACCAACCTTTCACTTCTTGCATATTTGATACAGGGTACCATCTTTAGAATTAAAAAAAATTTACTTAAATAAAATTAAAAAATGTTATTGTTAAGTTCTGCGAGTATTTTAGTTTGTTATTATTGTTACAGCTGTTACTGCGTTTAAGGCCATTTTCAAACTGTGGTTAGGTCACGGTGAGACGACTTAACAATTTGAAAATAGTCTTGAACGCCGAAACAGCTGTCCCAATAACAACAAATTAAAACACTTGCAGAACTTAATAACAGCATCATTACATTTGAATAAATTATTTCTAATTTTGGAAATGTCAATTCATGTCGAATTCTATATTAAAATCAATTTTTTGTTGATTAAAAAACATTTGTAACTTTTTTCCACTTCTGACATCGATGCTAAATATACAAGTACCATAGATTTAGTTTCAATTGTGCCAGTCTGACGATGCCCGTGATAGGGTGGAAAATAAGTGGAAAAAAGTTACAAAGGTTTTTTAATAAAAAAAATCATTTTAAATTTGATTTACATTAAATATAAAAATAAGTAAATTAAATGGATTTTTACGAATTAAATACGAAAACCAGAAAGGCATTATTAAAATCATTAATATAATATGTACGAATGTTTACTTCCTTTTACTATTTGTGAATCCTTAAAATAAAATGAATAATAATTGTCTATGAATATTTTTTACCAATTCTCATTTACTATAATGTATTTTACATTTTTAATCTCTTTTTTAATAACAGGTTCATTTAGACTATGGAAAATAAAAAAAATATTAATTAAATAAATAATTCTCTCTAAACATTGACAGTTATGGTGGCGTTACAAAGTGTATCACATACAGTGTATATCCATTCGAAATAAAAGTTAATGAAAACTACTGGTGTTGACTTATGAACTCCTGCCCATCCCAACATGCCAACCAATCAGAAACCAACGATCCAATAAAGCTCATTTTGAAGTTTTAATCACACCAACAAACATGATACTGATTGTGGAATGGACAGAAATCTACTGCCGCTAAAGAAGAAAGAACGATACTAGAATAAACCATCCGATTTTTTTCCTGTTTGAAACCAGATCTGGTCCGGTAAGGTATTGCAAAGAGGGGGCAAAGAAGCCTTTGATAGTATCAATGCTAAATTATGTTCAAGACCAGTGCTTAGTATGGAAGAAGGACTTAATAGGTAATACGATGTTTCGAGGAACCAAAGTGTTGAGCCCAATCTGTAATTAAGTGGAACATCAAAATGGAGTGAACGCTAATCGAATGTGTTTGAAAGAAGGACAAGAGTGATCATGGGATTAGGTCTTGAAATTAAATATACGTAATGTGTTACGTTGGGGTTAAGTCAGTGGCAAGGAGCTATTTGCCAGGATACTATAAAAATAAATCTATTAGGACATTTTCACTTGTCATTTTTAATGGATAAAAATTACGATGGCGAAGATATTTTTATTTTATTTTTGTGTTGACGAATACATTTTTTATAACGATTTTATAAATGCAATTATTGATTTGTCGCCAAAACGATATGTTCGTTTTTATTCGTGAATATGGCGTTGTTGACGTCACGCCGATCAACGTGACTTACCAGCAAGTGGCGTTATCTACATCATATTGACATTTTAGCCAGTTCGAACAGTTTCGGAATGTGTGGTTTTAGATCGTTTTTAAAATCAATAAATATTAAAAGTACATGTATTTATTGCGGTGATCAGAATCAGTAAAATAAACTTTGAATCTTCCACAGACTTTTAACGGTATCCATAGTTTGTGAAATACCCTATTTAAAAATAGAGGAAAATGATATATATTGTATTAATATTTCTCATGATAATGAAAAGCGATCCATTAATATAACATATATTGATAATATGTCTAATTTTATTAAAGATTTCTTTTGCATTGCCTTTAATAATATTATCAAGGAAATGACTCTTTTCCAATGCTTTTCTATTATGTTTCCCATCAGTACAATAAAATCATTTTAAAAGCACACGTTTGATTGTCCGTGCACACCGATAGTAGTTCAAATTATTTATAAATAGTTCGGAATACGCGCCCGCAGTTCACCTTTGTCCCACACCAGTCCAACGATGCAGCGCAGTACACTACACAAAGAGGAAACTTAAAAAATTATGATACTGTTAGTACGGGTTGTTTCGAGAAACTTGAAGAATTCATCAAAATGTCAAAAATAATTTTCAAGCACTGTGAAATAACTGGTCATATTGTAATAATAACAGAACTAAAATAGAACATTGAAACATAGACGCAACATTGAAATTCCATGAAACGCCCTTTGTTTATGAAAAAGCATTTAATTTTTAATTTTTTTTTTTTATTTAAAATCACAATATTGATGAGAACTCACAATCGACAAGGCATTTTCCCCCTTCGATGGTATGTGAATTAGTAAAATAACACTCAAAAACTTATTTGATTTAATGTTATAACTTAAATTAAATTCAAATGGTTCCCGAGTCAATTGTTCAGTATACATCATTTTCTCGTACGCGTTCCACTCTTTTTTTACAATTCCGATTGTTACTTTCAAAAGTGGCTCAAAAATTCTATTGGCATATTATTTATTTTAGAACACGAAAATGTATTGGATTCCAAATGGATAAAAAATCATTCCCATGCAGACGGGTGGGAACGGATCGTTTTTACGACTTGAAACGATTTGCCTTCCTCTATGTTTACTTTCTCCTACAATGATATTCATTCCTTCCTTTCCTCAAAAATACCCTCCACATAGCGTTCTCAAATATGACATAGGCCCTGAGGGAAATTGTTTTTATCAGGGCCTCCTGAGTGGAGTGTAAAAAAATCATTTAAAATTATTCAAGATTGATGACTAAACCATAAAAAACTTTAAATATAATCGGTACGTATTTCTGCGTGCGTTGATAATTTGCCGAGAGGTGCGGTAGTGAGCGAGGGGGGGGGGTCCCCCTCACCGTGTCATGCGCGGTCGTCAATAGTAGTCAGTGGTCTAATGGACGTGCCATGCGTTTTGGGTGTGGCCGATGGTTTTTCCTCTTTTCAGCATTTTTACACAATATTTACTTATGTACATAATATGCGCTATAAAATTATTTAAAAAAGTAATTAATGTAAATTATTCATTTTTATTCAACTGTAAAGTTAATGTGCACCCTGCACACTAAGCGTACAGCACCGGAGCTCGAGGGATTTTCTAGAACCGTAAGGGACGGGTTAACCCAAACCATTGATGTATAAAAAACTGGTAGCTATTCAATTCAAATTGATTGGAGTTACACAATGCAGAAAGGGCGGGGCAGGTTTTTTTTAACTAATTAAGAAAGGCTCTAGGATCAGATTTTTTAGTGTTGAAGGCGTTACGCAATAACGCCTTTTTACATTTAAAACTCTTAACTCTCACGTCAATCTTGGAAATAAATAAGAATTGAAAAAAAAAACATTGGAAACTAGAGCGGATGCTGAATCAATATTGATAAGAAGTTCTTAATTGTTATTGGTAAAGAGAATTCCGTGTTCAGAAATTCATTATCATTTCAAAATTTCAATAATAGTTTTCTCTGAGTTTTTCAATATGTTGTTTGTTATATATTTATAAATGCCTTTTGTACATACAATGTTTATATGAATGAGCTTGGGAAAAATTAATTTAATATTTTAAAAATAATTCTGTCACTATTATGATTTTCATTATCCTTATCCTTACATTTGTTTCCTTAAAGTGGAAAAATATGAATGGCTTTCTAAAATTTGCACAGCATTTTCTGCCTAATTCAAATCAATTTCATCACGGGTTAATGAGCTTAAATTTATTGAATGTGTTAAGGAAATCCATTTTATAAAAATCGAACGAAATCATGCACTCCTTATGCAGGTGACGAAAAGGTTGAATTTACCGCTTAATACCGAATACATGTTTCGAATTAAAAAAAACATCACCAAAATGCGTGTTTTATTCTATTTTGCAAAGCTCAGAAATAATTATTAAAATATTTTATGGTCATATTCTAAAAAACTTATTTTGCAACAATGAAAAATACGACAGTATCGGAAAAGGGGTTGGTAAATAGGAGAATTTGCACTTCAAACATTTTACAAGGTCTGATACTTTATTTTGTTTTTAGGCTTATAAGAAGACTCACCAAAAATATCCGCCGATGAACAAAAGGCTAAGTTGTATTCTAATTGCAGTAATTAATTAAATCATCTATGATGTTTCCAGGCTATCGAATTTTCAATCAAAAACAGATGATTTTGCATTACTTCTCATTGTATCACCTTAAATAAAAATAATTTTAACGATATGATAATAAACAAAAGCGTTAAAACTAGGCGAAAGTTCGACAGAAGGTACCTATTTACTATGTAGTTTTCTGTAATATTGAAAATCATCTCTACTTTATGGGTGTTATTAGATTTTCTTTAAATACGAGTATATCGGGCGACAGAAGCATTGCCATAGTTTGACAACATTGTAAAAGGTAAAATAAACTTACGAAACGTGTTTAAAATCAATGGTTTATAATGAAGCTGTATAAAATAAATCTAAAATAATATTTAATACTTACGAGTAGATGCTTTTTTCATAAAAGTGATCAATTGGTTTAATGATAAATTTACAGTGTATATATCAAAGTAACGATTGTATAAAATTGGCATTAATTAGTGTAATGGGTCATTCATTTGTCATTCGCATAGGTACTAAAATGTCATACATTGTAAAATATCTATGCATTGATGTACTCGTACATATTTAAATTCGTTTTTTTTTAATTATTTGAAAACAGTTAGCAAGTAATAACAATCGGTGAAATAACTCCGGTAAAATATTAATAAAAAAATCTAATTATTATTTATAATAAATATAAAAGCAATTTTGTTTGAATAATTTTCGTATTAAGACGTCTAGCAGAATATATTATTCTGACGATCTTTTAGGTGGTAATATATTCCAATTGGAAAATTTCAAGTAATATAATACATCAACATATAAGTTGATCGATAATTCAGTGAAGATAATTAATAGTCATTAAGAAATGTTTTCCTACATATTTTAAAATGTTATCCATTTTTTTTTATTTATTCGAACGTCCAGGGGGCTTTTACACAAAAATGCATACATCTTTTTGAGAAATTTCACCATGAGAAAATACAATGCGCAATTTTATAAACCAAAAACAGGAAACAGAAAAAAGGTATTCCATCAATATCCACAAAATCAACGTAAAAAAATAAAAATATTACTTAGCATAATAATCCGAGCGGCAGCTTGCCACACCGAACTGTTAATTAAATGATAGGCTAAATCCCAGCACTGGAAGAAATGGGAGAGGGCACCCGGAATGAGACGATCCAAAGTACTCATAAATGGACTTAACTCCAGATGAACCAGGCAATTACTCAATATGGACAGAAACTCACTAAGGGCACTGGTAGGACTACTAACGTAACATTGCCACCTCAGGAGACACATGAAGCTGAAGAATATGAAGAGACTCCAATTCACCTATGGTGCCAATGTCCCGCCTTGTTGGGAAGAAGGCTCAGGTACCTGGGAAGACATATTGTGGAACCAAGAGACTTAGCCGAATATCCATGATAATCCTGGGGAACTTTATCAAAGGGACCAGGTTATTTTCAAAGGAATAAGGTAAAATGAGAGATAGCACAGTGAGTGAGTGCTCACGGGAGCTATGCAAACCGTCTCCGTATCAATAAATAAATAAACAAAAAGTACAATAATTAGTGTAGGACAATAATTTTGCTGAAAAAAGCTGGTTCATACATTTTTTGAAGGCTGCCATGTTCAAATTATTGTGAAATCCATCTATATAGTTTAAATATTTGTTACGGACTTTGTAAATGATGTATTGGGAATGTAAACTATAGTTGGAATGGGATACACATATATAAATTTTTAATGTTTGTCTAGTAAGTAGGTCGTTTAGGTATGTGTAGACCGATTAAATGAAGGGGTTCATAGCAATCGAAATTAAAGATTATCATTTTTAATAACAATGTTAGGTCGTTTATTTACTGATTTTTTTCTATAGTTGTGATGTTACAAATATTCAATTTATTTTAATGAATTATGGTAGTTTATAAACCTTACTGTAATATTTAATCAGTGAAGAAGATAATAATAACCAATCCAAAATGAACCACGAAACCGAAAAAAAAACATGAAAAAAAAATGAAAAGGTATCAGTCACATCTGGGAATCGAACCCAGGACCTCTGTCTTACCGGAACAACTGAGCTAATGAGACCAGTTCAATTTATGCCATGTTCATCGATATCATACCTCAACGTCTTGCTCATGGAGGATAATATTGACATTAGGTTTGTTAAGTTTGAACTTTATGAAACGTAGAAACTTTCTTTGAAATAACAACTAGATTTGTTAAAATATTAAAAAGATTAATTTCATACTATTGTATGAAGCTGTCTATCACTTTGTGGTTATCCATTATAAACATGTATAATCATAAATAATTAAACTACAACTAAAACAATAAAGAAATAGATATTTAGTTTGATACAAAAAAGTGAAATTTTACGAAATAATAATTCAAAAGTAATAAGTTGAAGAGTGCTCCAATCTGACAATCAAACAGCCATACTAAAGTCAGATATGATACCTAATGACTAATAACTTTATTATAATTTCTTCAAAATTTCGGTATTCACTTTGTGCCCTCATTATTAATAAATCAATTATATATTACTTTGTAATCATCAATATATTAATATATACATATCAATATTTATCGAAAGCAAAGCTTTGCTTATCAGGGATATACAGAATACTAAAAAAATAACAATGTCAAGTATAGACAAATGGAAAACATAGAACACTATAATATAAGAAGAGATAAATTATAAACATAAACAAAAATGATTAAAGTAGATAAGCAATTAATCAAAAATGTAAATAAAAAATATTATAAAACATTGAATAACAAATTTATAATAGAAAAAAAAAAAAAAAATTTTATTATAATATTAATATGAAAATAAATTCAAGAGATAGGTAAACTAAAAAAAACATTTGATTATTAATTATATTTATACTTTTACACCTATTAATACTTTTATGATGTTTAAAATGACAAATTTGTCAAATTGGAAACCGTTTGTATTTGTATGTAATATATTACACACTTATTTATATCAAAAGAAAGATTGGTTTCCAAAATATGCTTGGCAAATTCAGAAAAATAATTATTATTTAAACACCTTAAATAACTTATAACTTTATTAATCAGAGTGATTTAATATGCAGAAGCCTAGAAAACGCTGTTTTACTTGATAACATAAAAATTATAAATTCTTTTCCTCATTACGTTTCAATTTTCACTTCTAAATTATTTAATAAACTAGTTTCTGAATAACTCTAGTTCAATAAATCACTGAACACTCGAGATAGCTTTGCATAGTTCTGAGACACTGCTGGTGCTCGAATTACCGAATGAGATTATTTGAACACTGGCAAAAAATATCCCACCTTGATGAATGTGAAGAGTGCCCATCGGGAGCCTTCCTCAAAACGTGATACTAGTGGTGAATAAATAATACTGTTTTTTTTTTTTTTAATTATATTTATTTATTGCACCTGAGAACTGGCATTTTATTACAATATCTTCTTTCATTATAGAAATGTAAAGGATGTTACTGCCAAAGAAGGCCTAATATCGCAAGAGAACCGCGCTTCGCATTTAACTACTGTTCAGAAAAAAAGTATTCAATAAGATTTTTTTTAAAGAGTAACACAATGTTATTGAAGTACCCTGCTAGACTCAAGAATATTATGTGTAAAATTGCACACAGAGAAGATCGTAATTTAAACTAACTAACTAAATAACCATCACAGGTAGGCAGAGATGACGGACCGCCAAATAACTCGATCTTTGCACACACTTCCTGCTTCATTCACTTTCATACAACGTCTCATACATTCTTTTCTCTTATTCCGACTTCTGACATGGCCCAATTCAAATACTCGATTCACTTGATTGTGCCATGTCTTTCTCGGACGTCCCCGGCTTCTTCTTCCATTCACATTAGCGTCATATATTCTCCTTACACTCCTTTCTTCGTTCATTCGCTCAACATGCCCAAAACATCTAAGCGCCCCTTTCTTAATCTGGCTCATTCCGCTTACATCAGCCATGGATTCTTTAGGAATCTCAACATTTTTCACACGATCATACATTGTTTTACCACACATTCGTCTCAGAGATTTCATTTCTAAAGGATTCAGTCTACTTTCATCCTTCCTCTTCCAGTTCCGTGTCTCACTTCTATGCTTCAGGGTTGGTATCAGAACTTAATTGCGGACTGCTAGCTAGGAGAGACGCGATGGTTTAAAACTGTTTGAAGGGATAAAAGCCGTCCTGGTTCAAAGGGTAAAAACAATCCGTAATGTTAAAGTGGCCGAAGGGAAATCCTAATTTTTGAAAAAAATAATTAAAGGGCCTAATTTTCTTAAATTAAAAATCAATATAATAATTTTCAACCAAATGATTTTAAAAACACGAGCCAAGATGGCATCGGAATTAGCCAATGGAGGGGAAACATTTTGGTCATTAAATAATAATAATAATTTCACGTAGGTACCCTATTTAACGTAAGTACCTGCCTATAATTGCATATAAACCGTGATAAATATTCCAGAAGTACGGAGGTTTGCATAGGAAAAACGTTTAAAAATAATTTATTTTTCTTTCGCAATAATTCTGATATTGGTATCAAAATACGCGAGTATTTGTTTTATGAGTCCGTACAGTTTGTTCCGGAAATGGAACAGATGCCAGATACTGCGTTCGAATCGCGGTTCCTGCTCGGGAACTGGTCAGTCGGCTTTGTGGCTAGAATGTCAAATATCAAAACAAGGATAAGCTATACCGTAAATAAATTGATATTCTATTCGTTGTACACCATGACTAAATATTAGTAATATAATTATGTACTTTGTTAGAAACTTTAATCAAAATAATAACAATAGTATAAGAATAATCCATTGGTCGAGTCGATTTCTAAGAACTGTTAATATCATTTTTAGAGAATTAAAATATCATATGTACTCGTATATGGGGATTAATTGAACACGATAATCGAAGTATAAATATTGCTACCGTTATCTTTTTCTTTTCTGTGTCTTTTTTTTCCTGTTTCATTTTGATAGTTGTTTACATTATCGTCAATGATTAAACATATATTATTTTACTTCTCAATATTTACTTCATCAAGCTTAGAGGTTCTAGTCTCGAAGGTATTACATGATCTCGTTGAGTTTCACACATAAAACACAATTTATTACCTTCCACTGATTTATCTATCGGCATAATGAAGCCGTGGTTTCTGGTTTCAATGGCCTTTTTATTACAGCTAGGTATTATATTTCTCTCTTTTGACAAGGGTGATTAGATTATTAGCGGCGGCGGCGGTGTTGATAGTTGGTAGCAGCGGTGCCGCTGAGCCCAGGGCTTAAGTTCCGTACCGGCAGGCTTTATGACACTGGGCCGAGTTGGTGCTTCTTTATTCACAGCACCAGGCGATAAGAAATTATTCGTCAACACAAATCATTATTTTTTCATGGCGAGTTATTTCTTATTATCACTTTTAAGCAACCAAACTGTTCACGAACTGATTAATGGTAGGTTTTACGAATATCCGTTCGTAACGATTAACACCATTTTTAACTGAGATTTGGTGTACCGCCCGATTTCGCCATTTTATAAACGTTCATCGGGTTACCGGCCATTTGACAGCTCTCAGTTGATGCCCGAAGTCGCTTATTAATTAAAAATACGTATATGTAATTCGCATTTGTGAAATGAATTCTTCATCGAGCAGTGAAAGTGGCGAAGATCGAATGACAATTATTCATAACAAATAACGGACGGATAACGATCCGTTAACGAAACGGTTCGTTACGTAACAGAAATTTGGTAGTTCGTTTATTAAACTGGCCCTAAGCAGGTTACTCATACAAAATAAAGCTTCTGGTAACTTAAATAATGTCAAAATTATGCTTAATTTTTTTGTTGTTGTAAATACTGCCTATGTTATAGAATTTTCAGAGTGGTAGATACTCTCAGTATCGCCCTGATGAAATACCACCATTAAGAATCGAAACGTTGCTTGAAATAGATTTAGCCGTGTTTGGTGACCAGATCTGAATAACCAGGTACTTCCCAACTTTCCTCTTCCCCGTCTCCTTACCTTCCTCACTACCTTCAGCCTCTCAATATACGCCAATCGGGGATGCCATAGTCTCACTGGCTCAATTGGGACTTGTGCGGAATTCTCATGAAAAGGGTGTGCCGTCCTATTTGTTTGAACGATGTCGATTTTAAATTAATGTGCGTATTCTGTTTAGTACAAATTTAATTTAGTCATTGAAGATAATATTAACAAATTTCAAATGATATGAAACAGAAAAAGACACAGAAAACAAAAAGGTCTTTGTCGCATCTGGGAATTAAATCCCGGACCTCTGTCTTACCGGGACAACATTCTAACCAGTGAGCTAATGATACCTAAGTTTTTTTCCGTCATCTTTATCGATAGCGCATTTCAATTTAAAAAAATCATTAATATTATCTTGAATCAAATTCCCAAATTTCTGGCTAGTGCCTTTTTCTGTGATTGCAAAGTTCTACCAGAATATATTTGCAATTTAGATAGTGTCTCAGATATACAAATGCGTTTTTAAAAATTATTATATGGGACATAAATTTGTAAAAAATCAAAACGTAACATTTTTACAACTAATGACTAAACACGGCTGCATGTCACTTATGAATCATAACTAACTAAACATCACGCCGTTTCCCCGCAGGGGTAAGTTGAGAGGATGGAGAGTCAAATAACCGTAAATCCAATTGTCAGCATGTTAATATAATTAATATAATAAATCCATATGTTTATACTAGACTTCATTCAAATGTGCACATGTGTGCATGCTTGCACATATAAAAAAAAACTGTATTTTTGTGATCTATGCCTTACGCATGTCTTTTTATCTTTTACATATTTTAATTTCTTTTATAATTTCTCCAATTGTCACCATATTAATTTAATTAATATAATAAATCCAGATGTTTACACTAGACTTCATACAAAGTAACTATACTCCATTGGTCACCATGCAACAGGCAGCCGCCTAGTATGGTGATCTAATGTATCTACTCGTCTAATAAATCTTACTCAAGTATTTGTGAATCAAATGTTTCACTTGATCGTGTCATGTCTTCCTAAGGTGTTCTCGGCTTCTTCTTCCATTCACATTCACGTTATATATTCCCCATCGCTCTTCGTTACACTCACATCAGCTTTGCATTCTTTGCGAATCTCAACATTTTTCACACGATCATACATGGTTTTGGCACATATTCGCCTCAGATATCTCGTTTCTACATCATTCAGTTTACTTTCATCCGTCCTCTGCCAGTTCCATGCCTCACTTCCATAAATCAGGGTTGGTATCAGGACTCCATTGTGAACTGCTAGCTTGCTTAAGACAATTTTTTGGTAGCGCCAACTGCGTTCAGTCCTCTGTTAATGGAGTCATCCCTTTATTTATATACGTAAGTACCGTTCGAGTATTAAAATAAAACAAAGACGTTAAATTCCTCAAACAGGAACAAGTATCTTCATCATCCATCGAGATTATCATACCTTATGAGTACTTCCTTAAAAATTCCTCAATGTTACTGGAAAATAATTGATCAAAAGTAGTGCGCAAGAGATATGGCAGCTACCAGCCACACTCGAGCATCGAATCAGTTAACCAATCATGGGGCATATTGCGATGTAAATGTATGCGCATAAGGCCTTCTACTTTAGCGGGGCCACTTTAGTTCCCAAGAAGCCTCCGAAGGCTCTGTGGGATAGTGGAGGAGAATTATGAAAACCTTTAGGTTCGACAAATAAATTAAATCAACAAAAATACGGATATGTAGTAATACTACCGTGACATAGGAATTACCAAAATTAGAAAAAAATGAGTTGAATATGGGAAATTATTAAGTGTCGAATTTCTTATGCTTTACATAGAACATAATTTTAACATCATTCGTTTTTTGTATAAAAAAGATGATACTGTTTTTGATTTTATCGTAATTTCATCGCTTTTGGTAAGTAAAAACCCAATATTTGTAGCTAAGAACACAGTTCCCGCGTTAAAATAACTGCATTTATACTTATATTTCCGAAAATGCTGTTTTTTTACATACAATCTTGAAATACATTCTCTCACCGCACTGTCTTTCACTCTATGGCGGCGTTATTATAATACAGACTTCTGATGTTCGAATGGATTTTTTTTGTTTACATTTTTCGTGTTCTTATTATTCTAAAACCTATTTAATACGTAAATAAAGATGCAAAGGGGTGAATATCTTGATAAACGTGTAAAGACAGTAAAATATTTTACTGTTTTTTACTTACCACAGTTAAAGGGTAAATATTCACTATTGGTTAGTAAACACAAAAAAACGCACATTTTCAACAGATGTGCTTATTTGTTATAAAGTTTATTGTAATTATAATATAGAATAAGTGTCTACAAGCGTTTTGGCAATGAATCAGAAGGTACATTAGACCTATTGTAAATGTGCTAAAAGGTTAAACAAAATGACTCCTATGGTAATTACTGTGTTTTTACTAAACACAGCATTTACTGGAACGAAGTAGAGTAATCCAATTACACTGTTGTAAATCAAGTATCTACGAGTATATAATAAATATATACCAAAAATGGTTTTATTCTAATTTAACTCAAGAGAGATAAATTCTATTGGAAATCTGATGTTTTATCAGCTATGTTAATATAATCGTAGGTACGTAAAATACACAAAGTATAGTAAATTTTACATCCGTAGTTTTAAGAGTTAATGTCTTATCTTACGGTTATACTTGCTTATTTTGTGGTGTCTTTAGAACAGTTTATTGAAATTTTTTTAAATATCAATTTTAAATCGTTTTTTATTGTTAAACCACCAGGCAATGTTTATGGTATTTATTTCCATGTGGCGATAAGGGTTGTTTTTTGTTTCTCTCAAAGCATATCGCAAATAGGTATAGATTATACCTATAACATGTTTCTCAAAAAAAATTAGGGTTAGATCACTCTTATGCTTATGACTTCAAATATAAATGAGTGAAATTTGTAGGTAATTAAAACATTTATATAATTAATTGTTTTATCTGGAAACAACAATTTGGTGTCAGATTTTTTAAAAACTTTT
Organism: Halesus radiatus; assembly: GCA_022606495.2. NCBI lineage: Eukaryota > Metazoa > Arthropoda > Insecta > Trichoptera > Limnephilidae > Halesus > Halesus radiatus. The sequence continues at coordinate 22,888 of JAHDVE020009137.1, read as the reverse complement.
ATTTCAGTAATGTTCTATATATTGATTTAAAAAAAAAAATTATTTCAGTAATGTTCTATATATTGATTTTGCTCTCCTTGATTCGCACATTTCACGAAAAATGGGCATTATTTAGTTCCCGCCATGAGAAAAAATAAAATGTTTTTACAAGGCTCCATTCGATGAAGCATTATTTAGCGAGGCATTGCAGTAAAAAGCATCCCGATGATGGCAAGTATTGGACCTGTAACTGTGTTTAAAAGCATTGAAAAAATAATGACAGGGGCTCCGTAACAAAAAAACAATCAATCGAAATGATACTTATTGGATAAACGTGGGAATGTTACAAATAATTAGATAATACACACATTATCTGCTAAACACTTGATAGAAATAGGTACAGTCACTCAAAACGCTTTAATTGTGGACCAAATTTTCTCTATTGACCATTAAATAACACAAGTCTTTTGTAATAAAACCATCTTCATTTAGTTTTAAACGCAACCACTTACTCTGGAATTCGATGCAGGAAGTCGCTTTCCGGGATAAAGTGTAGTTCAAAATTTAATGAACGAATGAAAATTTATATCATTTCGGTACTATCTTTCAAAGTTAAAATTCCTCTGACATTGTAAATTCGGTGCAAAAAGGGTCGATTTAAGGACTAAGACGTCCCAGTTGGTCAAAGAAATTATCGAAAATGGTCGCGGAGGCTGCGGAGGGAATACCAAATCACGCTGGTAATTGGGTTGAACGCAATCATTCATATTGACTGAAATCATCAGAGGAAGAACTGATGACTTCTGGGTGTTTTTGTCCATTGTTATGCTGATAATCGTTTTTATCCAATCTGTAGCTTCGTATTTTTGACGCTCATTATAACTGAATCGTTTTGGATTAAGTACCTGCATTTTAAAGTGCCATGTCCAAGCAGCATGGCTGCTTGTAGCCTTTTCCCTCTAAAGTCATTAAAAGTTTTCCGTTATTGCATAAATAGTTTTGTTAATTTTTCGGCTAGTGATTTTTAGCTTTTTCGTTATTTGGTACCTAACTCATGTGATGTTTTGTTATTTTTTTGGATAATAGTACAACGTTTCTTATATTAAAAAGTGATAACTGCAGAAAGATTTCGTTACAAAAATTTTAACATTTAACAATAACTAGACGATTATGAACCTTGGCTATAAATTCGGAGGTCGCGGGTTCTAATCCCGACGAACGCAAGTAAATTTTATTTGATTAATTTGTGTTATTTCACAATTTATTCAATAAAAATATAATATGTAGTATATTTGCGGCAATATTGTCCAGGTGAAAGAACACAATTCAGAACCAAAACGTTGCTTGAAACGGCTTTAGCCATGTTTGGTGACTAGATCTGAAGAGCCAGATACTTTCCCATCTTCCTCTTGTTCATCTCTTTTCCCTACTCACTACTTTCGGATTCAGAAAATACCCAAATTGGGGTTGTCATAGTCTCACGGGCTTCTGACGGTTGGGAGCACCTGAGACCCTTGTGTAGTAAACACATTTGTTTTTATATCTCCGAAACCTCGCTGTAAATTACTAGTAATTGAACAACCAACTACGCGAAACCCTGTTCTGGTAGTGGCATTAGATGAAAAATCCGCTTATCAGTGGGCCAAAGTTTGCCATCAAAGTCAGCTGCTATTAAAATCAGCCCTGAAAAAATATTAACCGAAAAGAACTCCTGTTTCCACCATTCAACGGCGTTCGTTAGACGTTGACAACGTGAAAGAAAAAAAAAAGTTAACGCGTAGGATATCTTTTACACTCTTTGGCTTTGTCCGGTTTAGCATTAGATGTGATACGAAAACAGCGATAAAGCTACACAATGCTTATAGAATCGTGTAAACAGCACACTCAAAAGATGTTTGGTTGGAATGTTGGTCGGTTTTTATTATTTTCCCCGATACTTGTTTCTTGGTAGACAATAGATTTTTTGCTATTTCTCTATTCCAACTACTCGTATGCTGTAGTTACGAGCAGAATACTTAAGGAAGAATCAACATTTTTAACACACTATTTATGGAGGAATGCATTCGACTCTCATCCTTAAGTTAAAACATTTAATCAGGCGATACGAATTCAACACTGACAGGCTTTTTCAAATACTACAGACAGAAGTTTTCATTGAAAGAAGCCATTGGATACATAATATACCCCCAGTTACAATGAAACAAATTCAATGAAGTTCCCAAAATTCTCTCTCATTCATGAATTCACCAGCGGTTCATGCCAACATTGGTCGTTATTCAAAATGTTTTGGGGTATAGTGACTGTTTTAAGAGTTATCAAATTATATTAGATAACTTGAGTTTATTTTTTAATTTCTAATACAAATTTGTTACTCATTATTTTATATTATTTTTTTGTTAACATTTTTGACTAATTACTTACTTACTTTAATCAATTTTTGTTTATGTTTATAATTTGTCTATTCTTACATTATCGTTTTCTAATTTTTATCGTTTGTCTATACTTGAAATTATTATTTTTAGTATTCTATATACTCCCGATAATGAAACCATCACTTATCTTAACAAACAGATTGCAATCTTTGGAGCACAAACGTCAGGGTGAGAATTCTGTCCTTGTTCTTCCGGTATTTTAATGGAAGAGGTTCTGAGGAACTAGCGTCATTGATCCCATCGGCACCGGTGCATAGTCGGAAAACACGCCAAACGTCCGCCCAACTTTTGCACACGGTTGACATTTGTCACATGAGAATGGGTCGCTTTTAAGACTCGTTCTTGTTTTCGAATTAACTTTTTGTTATTGATCGCTCAGCGGAGTAACCGCCCAAACCCCTACTTCAACCCTACCTGTCAAATACACACTGAGTTTTTATGTTTTATAAATGAATTATTTTGTTTAAACCACTTTTTTCGGTATATAAATATGTTCATTTTTCAGAAGTAAAGCTCCCCTCATATAAATATAAAATATATAAATATAGATAAATCATAATTTTTATTTTATTTTTCAATTTTTTTACATCTGTGATTAGTTACTTAGTATAACGTTTATGATGATGCGGGGAGATTTGCTTCTGAAACATGTAGTTATCTAAATACTAAACGCAGTGGTTTAAAGAAGGTAATTCTTGTATTTTTTTAAATATGACGTCACAAGGTGATAACGCATCTTTTGAAGATAATATATGTTTTAGACTAAAACTTAATCTACATTTTGTACTCCAAATAAGGTAAGAAAATACTGGTTAATTTAAGTCTGGTACGTCTCAACACCCTGTATACAACGACGCTTTTTATACTAGCGTTTTTTTTTCATAAAATAAAAAATCTTATACAATATGTAAAGTACAGGGAACTTTTATTACGAACAAGCGTAACACGAGTTTATGGTTACAGGTTTTCCAAAAACATTTTTTATTTTTATCAACATGCAGTGAAATACTGACTCGCCCATATAAATCATTCAATGTGCCTCGTGCCTGGAAAATTCTTTCAAGGCTGCCCAAAAATCTGCGTCCATGTGTAACAAAAATCAAAGTTTACGAAAGTTGAGAGGTATGACGTATCTAAGACAAGAGATAGGTATATGTAGGTACTATCTATGGTAAGTAAGTGTTATATTGAGATACATATTTGTACGCTTTTATTAGAACAAATGAACTTTATGGAATTCATTAATAAATAAATAAAATTAAAAAAATGGTTGTAAACAAACAATAATTTTATCCTCTATCTAAAAAGGCGATAACTTTGTCACTGAGCTATGTCGATATAAATTATTAGATAAAAATCGCGCTATCAAAGGATAATTTCACAATTGAATTAGGAAAAAGTCAACCAAAGAGCACAAAATAATGGTTACGCTACACACTGAATTGATAAAAAATTGAATTAAAAAAAAGAAGAAGTTAAACCCATCCCAGAAAAGAGATCGTCTAGTACGGGTAAAGTACATGTAAATGTTTAAAAATATATGTCAATAAACGCCTAGGTTTCGGGCAATTAAATAAAATAAATAAAAATTATTTGATACATCATCATCATCAATTATGAATAGAATCTAAAAAAATCCATTCCAATAACGTTGAATCTTGTACATATCCAACTTTTCTTCACTTAGCACAAAAAAAAAATTGCGTGCTCACATTAAAGTCGCGTTTTACACTATTAAAAATGTAATAGGTAAAATACTAAAAAAGGATTAAAGATATGAATCACAAATTAAGCCACCCAGGTATATAAAAACTATGATGCAATTACTTTCCTTTGATCTACATAGGGGAGACTTCCCGTAATGTTAATATTAGAATCACGAAACACTTAGATGTTTAAATAACAATATTTTTTCAGAGTTTTTTAATCATATTATTTGAACCGCCCATATTTTTAATAAAGACAAAGAGGTTAAAATTCTTCACCCTAAATAATAAAGATAAAAAAATAGATGTTTTAGAAGCACTTGAATTTAGAAAAACCCTAAATATTAATTCTAGTGTACTGAATTACCAAGAAATTTTTTCTTATAATCCTGCTCTATATATCTTTTCGTTTAATCGCTATGTTCCTCCTTCCTCTTTGACAGCCTGCACCTCCAACACTTAAATATTAAAGCATGTCTATCATTATTTTGTTTCTAATGTTAGTTTTAATATTGTCCCGAGGAAGGAAGGATACATCCGAAAACGGTTGATCATTATATTAAATTGAAGTGGTAACTAATACCAAATTTGTGTATTTATATAAATTGTTTTTAAATTAAAAACCATCTTCGATATAACTTTAATAATACCTTCATACAGGCATTCGTCTCCTTTCCAGTTTGAAATTTCTAAGAAACTACAGTTAGGGCGGGTCTAAGTAGGCTTACTCAATGTTTAGTTGAAGGTGGTATCTTACCCGCATTTAAATTAGCACCATGTTTAGATCATTAGATAAAGAAGACTAGCCTATTTCGCAAGCTTTTCTATTTGACCGGTGTTTTGTGGGAGGGGATTTAGAACAAAGAGGGAGGACAGAAAGCAATCATAAATAACATCAATAAAAACAATTATCAATAAGAAACATCTCTAATAAAACATACATCCAAACCATTTGGGTAATTGAATTTACAAATAAAATATAATAAATGTTGATTGAACATTAAAAAAAATCAATTATTTGTTCACACATAGCTTAGGGCAATATGTGAGCGATAAAAAATTCAACACAATTTAATAAATTAATAGGAAGGACTCACTAAATCCCTTTACTGATGGTTATTAATTAAACACAATAACAGCATTCTTCTAAGTGGTTAAAATAAATTACAAATCAATCGATTTTATTGCTATTAAACTTTTAGTTAGGAAATTTATTTTTTATTATAATACAAATACTTTATTTCGAAACAATACTTTATTTTAAAGTCATCACCAACCGGTTTCGATTATCCCAAGGTTCGTCAAGTTATAATTTAAAACTAAACAAAATACATGGAGTGAGAACATATAGGTGAGACATAATACAAAATATAATAATAAGAGGGAGACAAAATATTGAATGGAACAGTGAGACAGAGATATGCTTCCATATAATAAAATTGGACAATATACCATAAAAAACGAAAGAGACAGATCGTCAGAGGAGGGAAGGATTAAGATGAAGGGAAATATATCTAATATACGAAGTTAGGTTAAGTAGGACAAGTCATTTTTATTTTTTACTTGTAACTTTTTTTTAAAAATCATCACTGCTATTTTCAGGATTGTGGTCACTGAACAGGTAATTTCAAGACGAGTGATCTGTACTGAATTATGAAAAAAATAACTATCGTTAATTTACTTACGACCTTTCGACTTATAGGTCCCAGAACGGCAAATGAAATTGATTTTCTCTTCAAAGAAATCGATAAAAATTTCGATCTTTGAAAATCTTTAATCAATTTCATCAGAAGCAAGAAAAAAATGAGCTTACTTTGGGCATACGGATACCCACAACACAACACGCTTCCATTGGTTTATCTATTCAGCGACGGTCGCCAATTAAGACAATGTTAAGAAATTTACTTTTTAATTTTTGGAAAATATCATATAGTACCGAAGATATAAATAAGCGTGTAAGATATTGATATTTTAGGAGAATCTCGCCAGCCGGCCAATAAGCGTGTAACGTCACATAAAACGACTGGCGCGAGTTAACTACCCCAGCTGACCTTCACCTCCAAGAAGACAACACAGGACGCCCCGTACTTCATTCCTCACTTCACCTTGTCTAGTAGATAAAATAGTGCATTGAACTCTCAAATAAGATTACATTATCTAGTTCCGTCTTATATCGATGCATATGTAATCAATACAAAACGTCAACATCCGTTGCATAACTGATAATACTATTTTGTTGTTTTGTACCAAATAAACTTTAGATATTAGATTAATCAGGACAGCTATAAAAGTGGCTGCCTCACCCTAGGTGAATTAATCTATCTTGTCGAGTGAATCCAAGCAGTTGCTTGTCGTATTGCTCACATGATAATTCCTTTTGAAATTGTACGTTACTTGTTGTATTTTAAATGTTATAAAAAAGGATAATTAAATCCAAATATTGTTTAATTCTTTGAATCAAAGTGAACAAGAAAAGTTAACTGGCGCCCAGTACGTGGGTCATAAAATTCGGGGAAGCTGTTAAACTTGGCCGTAGCCAGGACTCCCTAGGTGTTTTTAAATACCTCAACGCGAAGGACCAACCAAAAAAAAAATCGTTAACTGTGACAACATTCATGTAAGTACATTTTTCAATTGTTCGTCTATCCCATCCGTACGATAGATCCTTTCCCTACCTTATCCAAAAGGTTAGAGATAAAATCCATAAAAAAAAAAAAAACTTTTTATAAAATGGCACAGCCAAACGAGAGATCCGCTCTCCAATACTCAGAGTCTATTCTGGAGTATGACGGTTCTGCGCAAGATATTAATTTGTTTATAAAATCAGCTAGGGGTTACATTGCACGAAACGGCAATACCCCAAGCAATGTCGAAAGAGTAATTTCGAGATTGCGCGGCAAGGCATTACAGGTGATCCTTATGAACGATCACGAAAATAATATCGAAAAAATTTTGGAATCGTTAAAAATTGAATGTGGTGACAACAAGTCGGTCACATTACTTCAGACCGAACTAATTAACTTCAATCGGGGAAATAGAGATTTCGGAACCCTGATTCATGAAATGAATCAAATATTATTTTCAATAAAAATTAAAATTTCGGACCAATATGGACCAGCGAGTGTGCAGCTCCTAATGGAACCATATAAAGACACGGCACGTAATACGTTGTTAAATTTTTTACCCACACATATTAAATGTGCAAATCTAACAAAAAATTACGACACCCTGTGTGTTGAGATACGTATGTTGGAGGCGCATGGTGAACTCCACTGTAATAGAACATTTAATAACCCACAATATAATCCAAACGGTCATAGAACGAATCATACCAATTTTAATAATAATAATAATTATAAACCGTGGCAACACAATAACTTCACGAACAACAAACCCGGACAGAATTTCGGGGTTCGAAATAATAACATGCACCAACAAAATAATTCTAAATATCTAGGAAACCCACAACGCCGTAACGAGGATGTTAGTATGAGGACAGCGCCTATGCCACGCTCGTTCAAAGGCCCAGTCATAGACTTGGGTAATGGACGTACGGCACAGGAGCTATTTCAATGTGATCACGGAGGCCAGGATTTTTGGGCGAACGAAGAAGATCCCCAAAAAACCTCGTCCAACTAAACCACATTCATTAATTTATTTATTGTAATGGACTTCCATATGTAGAAGCTCCATAAAACATAAATTTTTAATCGATACTGGTAGTTCAAATCATTCAGGCTCTCCTCATATATATATATATATTTTTTTTGCAACTAAATTAACAAAGAATTTTCGGTACGAACGGCGCACACCATAACGACCCATAGAGGTACGGTTGTGACGCATTTTGAAAAAAAAAAAAACTCCAACAAAGCAAGTTCAACTATTCCATGTAATGGACATAATCGAACTTGATGAATTATTGGAGAATAATGAACGTGGCTGCACAAACTATGTAGCCGACTTATTATCTAGAGTAGAGATCCATCATAGTGAGGTTAGTGATGATCAAGACTAGTTACGAGTAGAAATCACTTCGGATGCCCAGAGTGTCGCCAACACCATGCATAGCCATGTGGACGATAATGGAGGAATCCCGATTCGTCACAAGCATCCACCCCCACGTATGAATAGGATATTTACAGAATCATGTAATCAGGAATTACGTAAATTGAAAACAAAAGAAGCAGGTACGGATCATGTTTGGTGTATCCCCCTCGATAATGCGCGATGTATATTTTTAAATTATGTAAAATGTTTAAACAAGAATAAATATTCGGTAATAATTAATGACGACAAGTTATACCAAATCGTCAGTGAATGTTGTAGAAAAGAACTGATTACAGTTATATTTTAATTACAATAAATTTATAAGAAATAATAATGTAACCTTACCTAATGTAGGCTTAGAACGTTTAAAATATTTAATTGACCATAATAAAGCATTGATAGATAACCTTATTGTAACTAGACATAAACGAGGTCTTACAAATGGTATCGGGTCGGTAATTAAATTAATAACGGGAAATTTAGATGATAATGATATGAATAAGATAACGCAACAAATGGAAAGTAATCTACATTTGAATCAACAACGAATCTCTGTTACTTCGAAAACCTTAGAAGATTATTACACTAAACTTAAAAATATTTCACTTAACCAATTAGTTATATGGGCTCAAATAAGCCACGATCATTATGAAGATCAAACTGATTTGTTGATCACCCATTTAATTTATCAAACGGAAACAATAACTGAATTAGTAACTAGAATCACGGAAGCAATTACCTTTGCCGCTCATGGAATGTACCACCCTAGCATTATTAAACCAAAAGTCTTCATGGACTCAATATCACAAATAAATTCAGAAAACTTATTTTCTAAAGACTTTGATATTATTCAACGCTTTTTACAAGTTCAACTCATAAAAACCAAACAAACCTTGCATTTTATTCTATCCCTTCCACTAGTAGAGAATACAGTATACATGTATTATGAAATTATTCCCATAATATCCAAACCAGGTACCCAATGCTTCCAACCCCACCTCCCATCCAGACGAATATTGAGAGATGGAAAACAAATGTATGTCGCAAGCAAATGCCAAATAATCTCGGACCAAAACAGCTTATGTAACAAAGAAGTAAATACCATTGATGATTGCACCACCTTGGTGTTAGAAACCCAAAACGAGCAGAACTGCAGCCTTCACAAGATCACATGCCCAGAAGAATATACCCATATTATAGGAGACAATATGATGTATGTATTTCGTGACAAGCCCACCCCACTACAAGCACATTGCCCACAACATAAACAGAGTATTGTTATTTCTAAATCAGTACTCGTGACCAACGATGAATGCAGCATACAAGGAACAACATTTAATATGGGACGGACTATCAACAAGGAAACATTAGTCATTACGTATTCCAGAGAAGAACTACATGTATTACAGTTACCCACATTACATATGGACGAAATAGAAAAACCACACGAAGATTCCAGCATCACCACCAACGTGACAGAAACCACCTCCACCAGTGGAAGTCTACATATCACACTAACAAGTTGCCTAATAATAATGGCAATTGGATATATCCTATGGAAAATATGTAAACTCTTCGCATCCCGAAGGAGTTCCCATTTAAAGGGGGGAGAGTTAACTACCCCAGCTGACCTTCACCTCCAAGAAGACAACACAGGACGCCCCGTACTTCATTCCTCACTTCACCTTGTCTAGTAGATAAAATAGTGCATTGAACTCTCAAATAAGATTACATTATCTAGTTCCGTCTTATATCGATGCATATGTACTCAATACAAAACGTCAACATCCGTTGCATAACTGATAATACTATTTTGTTGTTTTGTACCAAATAAACTTTAGATATTAGATTAACCAGGACAGCTATAAAAGTGGCTGCCTCACCCTAAGTGAATTAATCTATCTTGTCGAGTGAATCCAAGCAGTTGCTTGTCGTATTGCTCACATGATAATTCCTTTTGAAATTGTACGTTACTTGTTGTATTTTATAATGTTATAAAATAAAGGATAATTATATCCAAATATTGTTTAATTCTTTGAATCAAAGTGAACAAGAAAAGTTAACTCGCGGTATTACGAGGTACAGCCATTCGAATTTTGAATTGTACTAAATCGTGTATCATGGGTATTTGGAGCGGTTGTTTTACCCATGTTCACTTTGAAAGCACATAATTGTAATTTATATACATATTTTATATATTATTTTTACATAATAAATCTTTAAAAGTATGTGTGATTTCAAAACTCCCGATAAAACCATATTGTACTTGTGAATGCGTATGCGATAATAACAGTAAATTCCATTGACTATTTTTTAAATGGAAGATTTTTTTTGTTGTAAACTACTTTTGGCAATTGTAGCAGTTAAGTTTATAGATACAAGAATGGCTTAATACCTCTTCTTTGTCTTAACATTTAGTTAAAAGTTATTATTGGTATAAAAAGCTGATATTTTTAAAAGCATCTATTTTTTGTTTGTTTGTTTGTTATTATCACTTTATGTCATATTTTCTGTTTCTTATTTTTACTATCTTAAAAGATATTTACTATCTTATATTTTCTGTTTCTAATTTTTACTATTTAATCTTTTAATCTTTAAAGAAAATGAATACCTTAATTTAATGTTTAAAATTAAAACTTTCACTTGAACCATAGGAATGTCATATAAATGATTATAATACCCACGCACAGGCTTTTGCATTGGTGGGATTTTTAGTGTACATATATTTATAAAAATATATATATTCATGTATTTTTATAAACTGTTTAAAAAAAAAATAAAAAAAAAATTCATTTAAAAGGGAGACAACCCCTTTATGCAATATGAAGAAAAACACAAATTAAAAGCAGAAAAAACAACAATTTTTAAAATGCTTGCACCACCCCTGAAATCGTTCTGGAAAAATATTGACAAAATTAATAAAAAAAATGATTAAAAATTACGTTTTCGTTACATCTTTGATTCAAATGAAATATTAATTTGGGCGCCAGACTAGTTTTAAATAAAACATCGCGCAATAATCATTATTTTTGATGGATTTGATCGTGTTTTTGGGTGGCACCAAGCAGGATACGATGATTTTGGCAGAAATGCTTATTTTGAGTATCAAAAACAAGTTTTTTTGTTCTCGGTATCGATTATAGTAGGCACCGAAACATATTTTAACTTATCTAACATAATACAACTAACCCGTAAAGGTGGGTCTATTGGAATTGATTTGATTTTGAGATTAGGTTTTAGATGTTAAATATTTAAATAGTCCTGTAAACCGAACAATTTTTATTGAAATTCGTTAAACAACCAAATGAATTTAAATAAAAGGTGTTTTGGATGCGTATTAAGGTAAAGTTATAAGCTTTATACAGATGTTGATTCTTGCAGTTAGATTTCATTATGGTAGGGTTTTTAGTTATGCAGCCGAAGAAAAAAAAATGTTCGATGTTAATAAATCAAGAACCGGAATAGATTAATAATGCATTCATTGCCATGACAAAAATGGCAAAATAATAAGTATAAAATTATACGTATTAGATAATACATAAAAAACGGCTATCGACGCGAACATTATTTCATATCCCGATTTCTTATGAGTTTTCGCTAACCTAAAACTCATAAGAAATTAATTAATACTATGTTTTGCCTATTGCAGAGCTGCAATTGGTTATGAATAGTTGTGTATGTGTGTTTAAATGTGGATGAAGCAAGGAGTGTGTGTGTTGAAAATAATTTTTAAAACGAATATTTGGAAAAATAATTCTACTCACCCTCCTACCCCTACTCCAACTCCTACTCCAACTCCTACTCCAACTCCTACTCCAACTCCTACTCCAATTCCTACTCCAACTCCTACTCCAACTCCTACTCCAACTCCTACTCCAACTCCTACTCCAACTCCTACTCCAACTCCTACTCCAGCTCCTACTCCAACTCCTACTCCAACTCCTACTCCAACTCCTACTCCAACTCCTACTCCAACTCCTACTCCAACTCCTACTCCAACTCCTACTCCAACTCCTACTCCAACTCCTACTCCAACTCCTTCTCCAACTCCTACGCCAACTCCTACTCCAACTCCTACTCCAACTCCTACTCCAACTCCTACTCCAACTCCTACTCCAACTCCTACTCCAACTCCTACTCCAACTCCTACTCCAACTCCTACTCCAACTCTTACTCCAACTCCTACTCCAACTCCTACTCCAACTCCTACTCCAACTCCTACTCCAACTCCTACTCCAACTCCTACTCCAACTCCTACTCCAACTCCTCCTCCAACTCCTACTCCAACTCCTACTCCAACTCCTACTCCAACTCCTACTCCAACTCCTACTCAAACTCCTACTCCAACTCCTACTCCAACTCCTACTCCAACTCCTATTCCAACTCCTACTCCAACTCCTACTCCAACTCCTACTCCAACTCCTACTCCAACTCCTACTCCAACTCCTACTCCAACTCCTACTCCAACTCCTACTCCAACTTCTACTCCAACTCCTACTCCAACTCCTACTCCAACTCCTACTCCAACTCCTACTCCAACTCCTACCCTACATCTACCCAACTCCTACCCTACATCTACCCAACTCCTACCCTACATCTACCCAACTCCTACCCTACGACTATCACTATTAAGTATTTAAAGAAAATGAAAAGAAAAAACTTTCAATGTTAGCTTTATTTCGACAAATGGGGCCTAGGAATTTGATGCCAAATTTTTAATTGCCCAAATCTCGTTGCGTAGGTGGAGACGCTCAGTTTGATACCCATATCGGCTAAACCTACCCCTACCCCTACCCCTACCCCTACCCCTGCTCTTACCCCTATTCCTTCCACGACCCCTACCCCACCCCTAGTGATTTTATTTTAATAAATGTGTTTTGCGTAATATTTTCCCTTAAAAATATGAGCCACATCTTGCAAAATGGGGCTTCTGAGCTAATTGCTAAGTTCAAGGGGAAAGTAAAAAAACAGCGCTATATAAATTTAAAAAAAAATCACACAAAAAATTGTCGTTTTCTATCAATAAATGAATTTTTATCGATTTTTTTTCGTTCACCGATTTATTTGTTCCTTGTATATTTCAAATTAGTATTACAATATTAGTAAGGTAAGTATTAATAATGGCGCCGTGTAAAATCGCCTACGCATTAAAAAAAACTCGTAATTTTATTTCAAGAAATTCGTTCATTTTAAATATTATTAAACCTTCAAAGCATTTTTTCCATACTATTACTTTAGTTTGCTCTAAATACTTGGGTACCTACCTACCCGGAAATTAAATTCGAATGCTTTATTAGATAACATTCTCGCGTAGGTACTTTTGTATTTGCATACAATCTATGGAAAATTCTCTAAGAAAAATTATGCAATATGAGAGCGGGCGGGACGGAACGAAATGGCGCTTTTTTTATATTTCCCAACTGTCAAAAGTTTGAACGATTATTGTGGAAGTTTTTCCATGTGTTGTTGTATATGTCGCGATTTTCAAAACTTCCTACGTGGTTTTTAAAAGCGATTATCTATTTAGTTAAGCTCTCCGATTCGTCTAAATAAAGGATTATGTAATTTCGAGGGAGACGGTAAAAGTAGAAGATAATTTTCCGCCGAGAGATCCGATTTTACCTTTTGTACGTAGTTTTTAAATATATACTCGGCGAGTCTATTATTTTTCTTTCACTGGCAACACGTAGGGTCAAAGATCGCTGGAAACTCGAATGAAACTCGAGCAGCGCCACACGGCGGGTAGGAAGATTGCGGTTGAAAATAGAACCGACGCAAAACTCGATCGGATTTGAATTTTTCCTTACTTAATTAACGCTAGTTTTAGTTCTCGCCGACAGTTGGAAACCATAATCGATCACTATTTTCGATACAAAATTTTCAGTAGTTTCAGTTTCAGTTGTCTGAATTTTTCCATACGATTTTATGCGACATCGAAATTTGACCAATTCTGACCCTTATTTTATTTGAATTTCTATATCCGGAAGGTCGATTTTGGCTTGGCTGCTAAATCCACGCTCCCTTTCGAGCAATCTTAGACCTTCCGGTCGGTCGAATTAAGGGGGCGCTAAGGTGGATTTTTCCCCATCAGGGGTGGTCTGAAAGTCGAAAAAGTTAGAGCAATACTATATACTAGGTTTTGCCTATTGCAGTCCTGCAATTGGTTTGTGTATTTAGAATATGTGTTGTAATGTAGATAAAGCAAGAAGTGTGTTGAAGTGTGTGTGTTGGAAATAATTTTTAAAACGAATATTTGGAAAAATATTTATACTCAACCTCCAACTCCTACTCCAACTCCTACTCCAACTCCTACTACAACTCCTACTCCAACTCCTACTCCAACTCCTACTCCAACTCCTACTCTAACTCCTACTCCAACTCCTACTCCAACTCCTACTCCAACTCCTACTCCAACTCCTACTCCAACTCCTACTCCAACTCCTACTCCAACTCCTACTCCAACTCCTACCCTACATCTACCCAACTCCTACCCTACATCTACCCAACTCCTACCCTACATCTACCCAACTCCTACCCTACATCTACCCAACTCCTACTCAACTCCTACCCTACGACTACCACTATTAAGTATTTAAAGAAAATGAAAAGAAAAAAACTTTCAATGTTAGCTTTATCTCGACAAATGGGGCCTAGGAATTTGTTGCCAAATTTTTAATTGCCCAAATCTCGTTGCGTAGGTGGAGACGCTCAGTTTGATACCCATATCGGCTAAACCTACCCTTACCCCTACCCCTACCCTTGCTCTTACCCCTATTCCTTCCCCGACCCCTACCCCACCCCTAGTGATTTTATTTTAATAAATGTGTTTTGCGTAATATTTTCCCTTAAAAATATGTACCACATCTTGCAAATTGGGGCTTTGGAGCTAACTGCTAAGTTCTAGGGGAAAGTAAAAAAACAGCGCTTTATAAATTTTTTCAAAAATCAGAGAAAAAATTACCGTTTTCTATCAATAAATGCATTTTTAATGATTTTTTTCGTTCACCGAATTATTTTCTCCTTGTATATTTCAAATGAATATTGCAAGTATTAATAATGGCACCGTGTCAAATCGCCTACGCATTAAAAAAAATCATAATTTTATTTCGAGAAATTCATTTTTTTTAAATATTAATAAACCTTCAAAGCAATTTTTCATACTATTCCGTTAGTTTGCTTTTAAAACTTGGGTACCTAACCGGAAATTAAATTCGAATGCTTTATTAGATAACATTCTCGCGTAGGTACTTGTAATATTGCACTTGTCTACAAACTGAAGGAATTTTCTCGAACAAAATTATCCCATAGAAAAGTGAATTAGGCGCGAAGGAATAAAATGACGGTTTTGATCAGCTTTTATAACTGTCAAAAGTTTGAACGATTATTGTGGAAGTTTTCCCACGGGTTGCTATAGATGTCGCGATTTCCAAAACTTCCTACGTGGTTTTTAAAAGCGATTATCCATTTATTTAACCTCTTCGACTCACAGAAATGAAAAATTAAGTATTTTCGTGGCCGACGGCAATAGTGGAAGAAAATTTTCCGCCGAGAGATCAGGTTTATGTTTTTGTACATACTTTTTAAATATTCTCGTGGGCAATTATTTTTCTTTCACGGCAACACGTAGGGTGAGAAAGATCGCTGGAAACTCGAATGAAGATCGAGCAGCGCCACCCGGCGGGTACGAAGATTGCGGTTGAAAATAGAACCGACTCGATTGGATTTGAATTTTTCTAGTTCTCGCCGATAGATGGAACCAGTAATCGTTCAATATCTTCGATACAAATTTTTCAGTAGTTTCTAGAGATTTTTCTTAGTTCACATTTTTCCCCAGATTTTTACCCCACATTTTCAACATCATATACGACATCACAACGTCATATGCGACATTCATTTTCAGACTTGGCCGGCTAATGGGACCCTTCCGGTGTTCTAAACTCGACGGGCGGTTAGGTCGACTTTCGCGAGACAGGACAGCTGCTGACATTCAAATTTGACCGAAAACGAACCTTAAGGTGTTTCGAATGGATAGGGCGCTTGGGTCGAATTTTGCTTGGCTAGCGAAGTCTGAAAATGGGGAAAGTTAGAGCATTAATATATACTAGGTTTTGCCTATTGCAGTGCTGCAATTGGTTTGTGTATTTAGAATATGTGTTGTAATGTGGATGAAGCAAGAAGTATGTGTGTTGGAAATAATTTTTAAAACGAATATTTGTAAAAATATTTATACTCAACCTCCTACCCCTGCTCCAACTCCTACTCTAACTCCTACTCCAACTCCTACTCCAACTCCTACTCCAACTCCTACTCCAACTCCTACTCCAACTCCTACTCCAACTCCTACTCCAACTCCTACTCCAACTCCTACTCCAACTCCTACTCCAACTCCTACTCCAACTCCTACTCCAGCTCCTACTCCAGCTCCTACTCCAGCTCCTACTCCAACTCCTACTCCAACTCCTACTCCAACTCCTACTCCAACTCCTACTCCAACTCCTACTCCAACTCCTACTCCAACTCCTACTCCAACTCCTACTCCAACTCCTACTCCAACTCCTACTCCAACTCCTACTCCAACTCCTACCCTACATCTACTCAACTCCTACCCTACATCTACCCAACTCCTGCCCTACATCTACCCAACTCCTACCCTACATCTACCCAACTCCTACCCTACATCTACCCAACTCCTACCCTACGACCACTACTATTAAGTATTTAAAGAAAATGAAAAGAAAAAAACTTTCAATGTTAGCTTTATTTCGACAAATAGGGCCTAGGAATTTGATGCCAAATTTTTAATTGCCCAAATCTCGTTGCGTAGGTGGAGACGCTCAGTTTGATACCGATATCGGCTAAACCTACCCCTACCCCTACCCCTACCCCCGCTCTTACCCCTATTCCTTCCCCGACCCCTACCCCACCCCTAGTTATTTTATTTTAATAAATGTATTTTGCGCAATATTTTCCCTTAAAAATATGATCCACATCTTGCAAAATGGGGCTTTGGAGCTAACTGCTAAGTTCAAGGGAAAAGTAAAAAAACAGCGCTATATAATTTTTTTTTTAAATCAGAGAAAAAATTGCCGTTTTCTATCAATAAATGCATTTTTAAGCATTTTTTTCGTTCACCAAATTATTTTCTCCTTGTATATTTCAAATATGGCGCCGTGTAAAATCGCCTACGCATTAAAAAAAAATCGTAATTCTATTTCAACAAATTCGTTTATTTAAAATATTATTAAACCTTCAAAGCATTTTTTTCATACTATTCCGATAGGCTGCTTTGAAAAATAGGGTACCTACCCGGAATTAAATTCGAATGCTTCCGTACATTAGATTCTCGGGTAGGTACTTGTAATATTGCACTTGTCTACAAACTGAAGGATTTTTCTCGAACAAAATTATCCCATAGAAAAGTGAAATAGGCGCGAACGAATAAAATGACGATTTTTATCACCTTTTTTAACTGTCAAAAGTTTGAACGATTATTGTGGAAGTTTTCCCATGGGTTGCTATAGATGTTCCGATTTTCAAAACTTCCTACGTGGTTTTTAAAAGCGATTATCTATTTAGTTAAGCTCTCCGATTCGTCTAAATAAAGGATTATGTAATTTCGTGGGAGACGGCAAAAGTTGAAGATAATTTTCCGCCGAGAGATCCGATTTTGGCCTTTGTACGTAGTTTTTAAATATATACTCGGCGAGTCTATTATTTTTCTTTCACTGGCAACACGTACGGTAAAAGATCGCTGGAAACTCGAATGAAACTCGAGCAGCGCCACACGGCGGGTAGGAAGATTGCGGTTGAAAATAGAACCGACGCAAAACTCGATCGGATTTGAATTTTTCCTTACTTAATTAACGCTAGTTTTAGTTCTCGCCGACAGTTGGAAACCATAATCGATCACTATTTTCGATACAAAATTTTCAGTAGTTTCAGTTTCAGTTGTCTAAATTTTTCCATACGATTTTATGCGACGTCGAAATTTGACCAATTCTGACCCTTATTTTCTTTGAATTTCTATATCCGGAAGGTCGATTTTGGCTTGGCTGCTAAATCCACGCTCCCTTTCGAGCAATCTTAGACCTTCCGGTCGGTCGAATTAAGGGGGCGCTAAGGTGGATTTTTCCCCATCAGGGGTCGTCTGAAAATCGAAAAAGTTAAAGCAATACTATATATACTAGGTTTTGCCTATTGCAGAGCTGCAATTGGTTATGAATAGTTGTGTATGTGTGTTTGAATGTGCATGAAGCAAGGAGTGTGTGTGTTGAAAATAATTTTTACAACGAATATTTGGAAAAATAATTCTACTCACCCTCCTACCCCTACTCCAACTCCTACTTCAACTCCTACTCCAACTCCTACTCCAACTCCTACTCCAACTCCTACTCCAATTCCTACTCCAACTCCTACTCCAACTCCTACTCCAACTCCTACTCCAACTTCTACTCCAACTCCTACTCCAACTCCAACTACAACTCCTACTCCAACTCCTACTCCAACTCCTACTCCAACTCCTACTCCAACTCCTACTCCAACTCCTACTCCAACTCCTACTCCAACTCCTACTCCAACTCCTACTCCAACTCCTACTCCAACTCCTACTCCAACTCCTGCTCCAACTCCTGCTCCAACTCCTACTCCAACTCCTACTCCAACTCCTACTCCAACTCCTACTCCAACTCCTACTCCAACTCCTACTCCAACTCCTACTCCAACTCCTACTCCAACTTCTACTCCAACTCCTACTCCAACTCCTACTCCAACTCCTACTCCAACTCCTACTCCAACTCCTACTCCAACTCCTACCCTACATCTACCCAACTCCTACCCTACATCTACCCAACTCCTACCCTACATCTACCCAACTCCTGCCCTACGACTACCACTATTAAGTATTTAAAGAAAATGAAAAGAAAAAAACTTTCAATGTTAGCTTTATCTCGACAAATGGGGTCTAGGAATTTGTTGCCAAATTTTTAATTGCCCGAATCTCGTTGCGTAGGTGGAGACGCTCAGTTTGATGCCCATATCGGCTAAACCTACCCCTACCCCTACCCCTACCCCTGCTCTTACCCCTATTCCTTCCCCGACCCCTACCCCACCCCTAGTGATTTTATTTTAATAAATGTGTTTTACGTAATATTTTCCCTTAAAAATATGAGCCACATCTTGCAAAATGGGGCTTTGGAGCTAACTGCTAAGTTCAAGGGAAAGTAAAAAAACAGCGCTATATAAATTTTTTTTTAAATCAGAGAAAAAATTACCGTTTTCTATCAATAAATGCATTTTTAATAATTTTTTTCGTTCACCGAATTATTTTCTCCTTGTATATTTCAAACGAATATTGATATATTAATCGAGTAGGTATTTATAATGGCGCCGTGTAAAATCGCCTACGCATTAAAAAAAAACCGTAATTCTATTTTAACAAATTCGTTTATTTAAAATATTATTAAACCTTCAAAGCATTTTTTTCATACTATTGCGATTGGCTGTTCTGAAAAATAGGGTACCTACCCGGAATTAAATTCGAATGCTTCCATACATTAGATTCTCGGGTAGGTACTTGTAATATTGCACTTGTCTACAAACTGAAGGAATTTTCTCGAACAAAATTATCCCATAGAAAAGTGAAATAGGCGCGAAAGAATAAAATGACGATTTTTATCAGCTTTCATAACTGTCAAAAGTTTGAACGATTATCGTGGAAGTTTTCCATGTGTTGTTGTATATGTCGCGATTTTCAAAACTTCCTACGTGGTTTTTAAAAGCGATTATCTATTTAGTTAACCTCTCCGATTCGTCTAAGTAAAGGATATTGTAATTTCGTGGGAGACGGCAAACGGTGAAGATAATTTTCCGCCGAGAGATTCGATTTTACCTTTTGTACGTAGTTTTTAAATATATACTCGGCGAGTCTATTATTTTTCTTTCACTGGCAACACGTAGGGTAAAAGATCGCTGGAAACTCGAATGAAACTCGAGCAGCGCCACACGGCGGGTAGGAAGATTGCGGTTGAAAATAGAACCGACTCGATTGGATTTGAATTTTTGCTTACTGATTTAAGGTTAGTTCTAGTTCTCGCCAATAGATGGAACCCGTAATCGTTCAATATCTTCGATACAAAATTTTCAGTAGTTTCCAGAGATTTTTTTAAGAATGCGAGTTTCGGTCCGCGGCTAACTTCAGTTGTCTGAATTTTTTCCATACGTTTTTTGGCTACATCGATATTTGACCGATTCCGAGCCTTATCGTCTTTGAATTTCTATAGACGGAAGGTCGATTTTAGCTTGGTTTCGAAATCCCCTTGACTGCACGCGAATACGAACCTCGGGGTGTTTTAAATGGATAGGGCGCCAAGGTCGCTTTCGGCCGGCCAGGCGTGGTCTGAAAATCGAAAAAAGTTAGAACAATACTATATACTAGGTTTTGCCTATTGCAGAGCTGCAATTGGTTATGAATAGTTGTGTATGTGTGTTTAAATGTGCATGAAGCAAGGAGTGTGTGTGTTGAAAATAATTTTTACAACGAATATTTGGAAAAATAATTCTACTCACCCTCCTACCCCTACTCCAACTCCAACTCCAACTCCTACTCCAACTCCTACTCCAACTCCTACTCCAACTCCTACTCCAACTCCTACTCCAACTCCTACTCCAACTCCTACTCCAACTCCTACTCCAACTCCTACTCCAACTCTACTCCAAACTCCAACTCCTACTCCAACTCCTACTCCAACTCCTACTCCAACTCCTACTCCAACTCCTACTCCAACTCCTACTCCAACTCCTACTCCAACTCCTACTCCAACTCCTACTCCAACTCCTACTCCAACTCTACTCCAACTCCTACTCCAACTCCTACTCCAACTCCTACTCCAACTCCTACTCCAACTCCTACTCCATACTCCACCCTACTCCAACTCCTACTCCAACTCCTACTCCAACTCCTACTCCAACTCCTACTCCAACTCCTACTCCAACTCCTACTCCAACTCCTGCTCCAACTCCTACTCCAACTCCTACTCCAACTCCTACTCCAACTCCTACTCCAACTCCTACTCCAACTCCTACTCCAACTCCTACTCCAACTCCTACCCTACATCTACCCAACTCCTACCCTACATCTACCCAACTCCTACCTTACATCTACCCAACTCCTACCCTACATCTACCCAACTCCTACCCTACATCTACCCAACTCCTACCCTACGACTACCACTAATAAGTATTTAAAGAAAATGAAAAGAAAAAAACTTTCAATGTTAGCTTTATCTCGACAAATGGGGCCTAGGAGTTTGTTGCAAAATTTTTAATTGCCCAAATCAGGTTGCGTAGGTGGCGACGCTCAGTTTGATACCCATATCGGCTACTTCTACCCCTTCCCCTACTCCTACATCTACCCCTACCCCTATCCCTACACTATATCTACCTTACTTCTACCCTATACCTACTCTACCACTACCCGTATTGAGTATTTATAGAAAAGAAACAAAAAAATGCTTTCAATATTAGCCTTTTCTCGCAAAAGAGCGCCAAGAATTGAATGCTCAAATTTTCACCGAGATGCCCGGATCCGCTACGTCAATACGCGTATTTCGATACCAATATCAGATATATTACAAAAGAAATAGAATATCAAAATGAATTATTTATAAAATATCCAGGTGTTTGATTTTCTGTGCTCCTGGGAGAAATCCATTAATTTATAATTTTATACGCAAGTTATTACTCATTTAGAAGCAACAAAAAAATAAATATATTATGTCAATCTCGAAACAGATCTGCACGCTCTTCGGATTCTGTATATTTTGACCATTTAAAAAAAATGGCGCTATTCAAAATAAATATTTATTAAACAGCGATTTCAATTTCTGCAACCTATTTCTCGTACGTTGAAAAGAATCAATTCATAATATCGATATATGTAGGTACCTTAGTATTTGTCGGAAAGTTTTCAGTACCTACCCAGTAATTATTTTCGAATAAATTCATCGGGAAAATGTGTTCTTTTCAGTTGCCACACTGTCTTTAAATGATGAGGGTCACTCAAATAGTTAGTACTAATTTTGAATGAAAAAAAACACGGAAAAAATACGTAAATTTTAATATCAAAATTAAAAACCGTCTGTTTTTAAAATTTTTTTTTTGAAATGTCATCGGTCGAGCATCCGCGTTTCGAATTCACGAACGCCGGCGCTTTTTTCGTAATAATTATATTTTTATAACCATAAACGTAAGGAGAAATCGATAAAATTCATTACATCTTTATTTTAGAAACGTGACTCGGCGAAGCGAACGTTCGTTCCGACCTCCCGACTGATTTTCTGATAAAAAAACGGAATATTAAATTTTTATAATAAAACAGAAAATTAATTGATTATTTTTCTAGCGAACTTTTTGAGCGACCCTCCCTCACTAAAATGGCGGGTGCGAAACTCTATTGATTATTGAAAACGGCGCCAAATATCGCGAACAAATCGAACGAATCTTGCGGTTGAGAATAGAACCAACGCCGAACTCGAACGGATTTGATTTTTTTCTTACTGAATTAACGTTAGTTCTATTTCTTGCCGACAGATGTAAATCGTTCCGTATCGTCGATACAAAATTTTCAGTAGTTTCCGGACTATAGATCACATTTTTCCCCAGATTTTTACCCCACATTTTCAACATCATATACGACATCACAACGTCATATGCGACATTCATTTT
>JAHDVE020009136.1:0-18066 GCA_022606495.2 Halesus radiatus | reverse complement strand
ATCTCTTGAAAAGATCATTTGGTGAGCGTAAACATTATGCACACTTATTACTTGAGTTACAAAATTGTAAACAATTTCACAACGAAAGTGTACCTCAATATATTTTACGAATTGAAAATTGCATTAAAAACCTTCTAGTATCAATTAACCAAAATAATAAAGATCCTTTAGAAATGTTAGGCAGAACAGCCAGCATACAAGAACTTGGTATGCAAACATTTATGTACGGAACAAACCCGTCTATCGCAACGATATTGCGATCGCGTAATCCGAAAGACCTTAACGAAGCTTTCACAATTTCCTTAGAAGAAGAAAGAATAAATAAACTCTTGAATTCTTCTAAAAACAGTCATAATAATATAAAAACATGTACGATATGTGGAAAATCGGGACATAATAATTATAACTGTTTTAAAAATAAAAATCATAATAATAACTCTAACTTCGATACACGAAAAGTTATGTTCGTAAAAAATAATAATAATAATTTTAACAAATCTTATAACCCAAATTCGGGACCAAGTTATAATAATAACTATAATAAAACATTTAGTCCAAATTCGGGACAAAATTATAATAATAAAATGTGCAGGTATTGTAAAAAACCTGGTCACTTAATAGAGGATTGCAGAATATTAAAATTAAAAAATGAAAATCCAAATCCTAACATCTCTGCAACTCCCAATTCGTCTTCCCTACCAAGGAAAAATGATTCTAAAATAAATCATTTAAACTCCAGATCTGCAGTAGATCCGCGAGCCGATCTATTGTAAGTCACGAGCTAGGCTCAGGAGTATTCAAACGTTCCATATTAACATCAAATAAAATTAAAAATGAAAAAATTAATAAAATTATTAATTATTCGCCATCTCAATCTGATACGTTGCGTCATGTGATTTTTCAAATACCTTCAAATGGTACTATTATTAAAAGACATTTTCTTGTCGACACAGGAGCAGCCGTATCCCTCATCAAGACTCACTGTCTTGGCGAAGGTACTTCCGTAAATTCGGGCAAAATTATAGAGATAAATGGCATAAGTAGATCGAAAACTTCGATTGAATCTAATGGAATTGTTCTAATTAAATTAAGTTTCTGTTATGAAACTATTATTCATGAATTCCACGTGATGGATAGTGAATTTTTAAACCTTGGATACGATGGAATTTTGGGGAACGACTTTTTGAAAGCAAAAATGCTAAAATCGACTATAAAAATAATGTACTACGAATAAATGATTCTAGTATAAAATTACATATTTCTGATCCTAATGAGCATTTGACTCCTATATATACCTTATCTCCTAGATCAGAAACTCTTATACAAGTTGATATTTTAAACCCTGAAATTAAAGAAGGGATAATTGATGTAAAAATACCTATTGAAGGTGTATATTTAGCTAATGCTATAACTGAAGTAAATGCGAATAATAAATCGTATTGTACTATTTTAAATTCAACAGACGAATATGTTGATATAAATTATATGAAAATCTATTTAGATCCTATTCCAGAAAATGTTTACCATTTTAATCAAAATTCTAATGATGATGGTAAAAAACGTAAAAAATTAATTCGCGATCAAATTTGTATCGATCATCTAAACTCGGAAGAAATAAACTCTTTATTAGATATTTGTGACGATTATAATTAAATATTTTATCTCGAAGGCGACAAACTTACGGCAACCGATGCTATTAAACATCGAATAATAACAAATACTGAAAGTCCAGTTCATTCAAAAAATTATAGATACCCTGAAATACATAAAGAAGAAGTTAACAAACAAATAGACAAAATGTTACAAGACGGTATTATCCAACCTAGTGTTTCACCATGGTCAGCTCCTATATGGGTTGTACCAAAGAAAAATGATTCCTCAGGAAAACCTAAATGGAGAATAGTCGTAGACTATCGCAAGCTCAATGATGTATCTGCGGGCGACGCTTTTCCTTTACCTCACAGTGTCGATATTTTAGATCAATTAGGTCATTGTCGATATTTCACAACACTAGATCTTGTAAGTGGATTTCATCAAATTCCTATGCATGAAGATGATATTCCAAAAACTGCTTTTTCAACTCCCAATGGACATTATGAATATACCCGAATGCCTTTTGGCCTGAAGACGGCTCCAGCGACTTTCCAAAGACTGATGAATAACGCATTAATTGGATTACAAGGATTATATTGTTTCGTTTATTTAGACGACATCGTCATATATGCAAATTCTATAGAAGATCACGCGAAAAAACTTACAGCTATATTTCAAAGACTTGCTGACAATAACTTAAAAATTCAACCAGATAAGTGCCATTTCATGAGAAAAGAAGTTACTTATCTAGGTCATTTAATTTCTAACGAAGGTGTTACTCCTAATCCAGATAAAATCAAAGCAGTCTCTGAATTTCCTATTCCCAGGAATCCTAAAGAAATTAAATCATTCTTAGGTTTAGCTGGTTATTACCGAAGATTCATTGAAAACTTCAGTAAAATTACAAAGCCCTTAACTAGTCTCTTAAAGAAAGACATAAAATATAATTGGAAAACCGAACAGCAAAATGCTTTCGATACTTTAAAAGAAAAATTAACTTCCTATCCTATCTTACAATACCCTGATTTCACGAAAGAATTCGTTCTAACTACTGACGCCTCAAATTATGCAATAGGTGCAATTTTGAGTCAAGGAAAAATCGGAGAAGATTTACCAATATCTTATGCGTCCAGAACTTTAAATAATGCAGAAGGTAATTACAGTACCTCTGAAAAAGAACTTTTAGCCATTGTTTGGGCTGTTGGACACTTCCGTCCATATATTTTTGGAAGAAAATTTAAAATTTATACTGATCATAGACCACTAAAATGGTTAATGAATATTACCAATCCCAGTAGCAAACTGTTACGCTGGCGATTAAAATTAGAAGAGTACGAATACGAAATTGAATACAAACCAGGTAGAATTAATTCTAATGCCGATTGTTTGTCTCGTATTCCTATAAATATGATAACCGAAGAGGAAAATTCACCCTCTCCAGATATTAACGAACTCTTAAATGAACCATGTTTCGACGAAATAAATGTCGATGATTTAGAAACTTGTCTAAATAATTTATCAACGAATAACTTAGAAATAGAAAATAATTTTGATGATAGTACATCACCTCTAGAAGATAATAATACTAATAACGACACTTACGAAAATTATTTAAGATTTTATTCAAATAATAATGAACCAAATATATTTAGTTTTAATGAACTCGATTTATTCTTTATTAATAATATGTCTAAAAATTTGGCATATCCAACTTCAATTGATCTAGATGATCAAAACCCTTTCTGTGCTGAAATATTATTAAACTGTTCAGACACTGATGAACTTTTAGAATCACCAAAAACTTTATATAGTATACATGAATCCAAATCTTTAGATAATAAAAAATCTTACTTTCATTGCTTTACTAAAACTCATTATTTCGACAAAGCAACTCCTAAAGATATTTTCTTAACACTAAAAAACTTGAGGTCTAAACTCATTGAAAAACATGTAACTGAAATTACGTTACCAAACTTTGTAAACCCTTTTGATTCTATTCCTTTTATAAAAATAAAAGAAATCATCCAATATCTTTTTAGAAATTTAAAAATTAAAATCAACATTCACCACAATAAAATTATAAACCCTTCAATTTCACAAATTCCCGTAATTTTAAAGGAATGTCACGATAGCCCTATGGCCGGACATCCAGGTTTCTTCAGAACCTATAGTCGGATCAAAGAAAGATACCGATGGGAAAAATGAAAGATGATATAGAAAATTATGTTAAAAATTGTATCCACTGTCAGAAAAATAAAACTGATAGACGAGCATACAAAGCTCCCATGGAAATAACGACGACTTCCACAGAAGCTTTCGAAAGAATCGCGGTCGACATAGTCGGACCACTTAGCGAAACTGCTTCATCTAATAAGTACATCGTCACCTTCCAAGACGACCTTACTAAATTCTCTCAAGCCTATGCGGTTAGCTCTACAGAAACAGAAACTGTTGCTGATTGTTTAGTTAAATTCTTTTCTCACTACGGAATACCTAAATCAATCCTCACGGATCAAGGTGTTCAATTCACAAGCCATTTAATGAAACATCTTACAAAACTATTTAAAATAAAACATTTGAAAACAACTGTGTATCACCCACAAACAAATGGAGCATTGGAACGCTCTCATTCTACTTTAAAAGATTACCTTACACATTATATAGATAGCGACCAAACAAATTGGGACGACTATATTCCTTTAGCTATGTTTTCATATAATACAAGTACACATTGTACAACTAAATTTACTCCATATGAACTTGTCTTTGGACATAAACCTATCTTGCCAAGCTCTTTGGTAAACCCAGATTCAAATCCAACATATGAAAGTTACCTTAATCAATTAAAATATAAATTCGCTATTACTAGATCACTTGCCCGTGAAAGAATCGGACATGCTAAAGAAACTTCAAAAAAATATTACGATAGAAACGTATCAAATAATACTTATAAAATTAATGACTTAGTTTTAATTAAAAATACTAATAAACCTAAATCTTTAAGTAAAAAACTTACTCCTAATTGGAAAGGACCGTACAAGATTGTACAGGTTCATGATAATCAAAATGTTACTATTAAATTGGAAAATAATTCACTAAAAA
Source organism: Halesus radiatus (assembly GCA_022606495.2). Classification (NCBI taxonomy): domain Eukaryota; kingdom Metazoa; phylum Arthropoda; class Insecta; order Trichoptera; family Limnephilidae; genus Halesus; species Halesus radiatus. Next base: position 13,371 of record JAHDVE020009136.1, on the reverse strand, counting down.
GATTCCATGTAAACAGAATTAAGCCATATCGAGCTTTTTCTCCTGTTCCAGGTCCTTCAAGACAATTTTAACTTTTTCACAAGACGTCCAACCAATAACCACTGGAAACGGACTCTTCTTTGATCAAATTGGAAAACTGAAAGTATATAATGACGATTGGAAAGTTATTACTTACCTTAATATCAGTACCTTCCCTAGACAATTGCAAATTTTAGATGATAATTATGCTTTAACTAAAAGCACATGTTCAAAATACTTATCATACGTACCTAACGACAATTGCAAAGATCTTTTAAAACCAGTTTTTAACATTATAAAGAAATGTAAAGTTAAACACGAATCAATAACACACCTTGTTTCCAACCAACGTGCAAAACGCGGTTTAATCGATGGTGTTGGAAAAATATTCAAAGCTGTTTTCGGAACTCTAGATTCCGAAGATGCCCAATATTATGATGATGCGATTGAACGCGTCATGTCAGACGATAAAGAAATTTATAATCTCATGAAAGATCAATTACAAGTCACAAAATCAACTCTTACAAATTTCAATATTACCCTTGCTAAACTTAACTATGACGAATATACTATGAATAAAAATATTATAAAATAAATAATTACTTCAAGGAAGATCACGATAAAATGAACATGCAAGAAATTAAAAACATTCTTACTTCACAAACAAACTCTCTATTCGAAACAACGGAATACTTTTATGAACAAATTGATTCTTTAATCAATGCTATTTTATTTTCTAAACAAGGAATTTTACATCCAGATATAATTACTCCTCAACAACTCTATTTCGAACTTAGCTCTAATATAAAAAATTTACCAAGCGGAAAAGAATTCCCTTTATCTTTAAAACTTGAAAATATTCATTCTTTAATCGATGTATCAGATTTAATTGCATATTATATTGATGGTAAACTTATCTTCATAACGAAGTTACCTTTAGTCACATCGCAAGAATATAACCTTTTTCATGTAGTACCTCTACCTGTTCCAAACATTGACATCCCAAATACCTTTTCCTTAATTATTCCTAAGCATAAATACTTAGCTATTACAAAGGACAAATCTTTTTATGTGTATCTTGATAATTTTAAGAATAATTGTAAAACTATTACTAATGAAAATTTTATATGTAAGGATCTAGATGTGTTATCCACTTTCTCCGATCCAATATGCGAGACGATTTTATTGTCTGCTTATGTTAATGAAATACCAAATGAATGTTTCAGTAGAATCATTAAAGGCAACATACTTTTATGGCAGCCTATTAGAAATAATAAATGGATTTTTACTTATTCTCATCCTTCTAAAATAACTATCGATTGCAAAGATAGAAACAATATCTTTGATATTAAACTATTCCAAACTGGAATATTAACTTTAAATTCAAGTTGTAGAGCCTATGCAGGACTCACACAATTGATTACTAAAAGTAATATCATTACTGAATATGTTAACCCTGTTTCAACTTTAAATATTGTCGATGACAATTGTTGCAATATGAAAAAATATAATGAAACTCTTAATGAACTTGATCCCATAAATTTAATAAACTTGCAACATGATGACCTAAATTTGGCATCACATAAAATCGATCAATTTAACGATGAATTAAAATCATATAATTCAAAACCTCTTATAGTTAAACATTCATCAATGTTTCAAATTATTATTTGTACATTGTCTACCTTTCTAATTATTTTTGTAATTTACAAACTATTGAAATGTTGTAGATTCTTTAGAATATTGAATTCTTATTTTCCAAATGATGATGATAATAAATGTTGTGTCAGGATTTATAATCAATGCAATAATCCTAGACGATCCACTACAAGGATCCAACCAACGATGACGTTCAGAAATTTGAATGATCACGAAAATGAAGATGTACCTCTTCAAGTTCTATCTTCTAACGAAAATAATTTAAAATATAATTACAGCAACTAAAGCTTAAAAAATCGTTGCTTTCATTTTATGGGGGGAGATATGTTATATTCCCAGCCCTTGCTATAAATCAAGCGCCATTAACGTCAACCCTTCATAATGTTATAATCCCTGCCATTGGCTTAAATCAAGCGTAAATTCTTTGTGCATTTCGGCGTTTTCAAATAAATGCATTATTTTAGAAAACCAATTAAGTAAACTCATTATCGATTTGTTACGCAAGCCATTGAGCTTAACTCTATGAAATTTCCCACAATCCGGGATACTAGAATACTATATAAACGGGAACAAGCCGTTCCTCTCAGTTCACATTTTAACATCTCGAAGTACAGTCTCCACGCTGTCCTTCTTCACTATTGTCATTGTCTATTTTATATTGTACTTATAAGTTAATTAATCAAATATTATAAGTCTTCTATAAATAAATATATATCGTATAAAATATATAAGTTGTATTGAACTTCCACCTTCTACTACTACTACCTCAACACATAACTATCTACAACCATCTGCAGATCTTCAATACATTACATCTGCAGATATATTCAGACACACACACTACTACCCATACGAAGAGATCTTGATCATTACTCGCCGCGCAAGAGTTGAATAATTATTTACTGCGTCCTCAACCGAGGGTCGTAGCAATACTTTAATTTATCATTATAAGTCACAAAGAGAACGGAAGCGGGCACATCAAATGCCGCAATTTCGCGATTAACAAAGCGTGACTAAAAAGTTGCTCGTTATTATTGTAATTCAAATGTATTTTGTGAATGGCGGGTATTATTCGTCATATTGCCGAAACTGACGAAAGAATGGGATACTTCCGGTATGGCTTTTATTAATTTCATTGCGAGTCTCACGTGAAGTCCATTATTCAGTTATCTCAGTACTCAGTGCTTGCCTCCTTATGTACGATTGCCCCATAGGTAGGTACTGCCTTACCAGGCGCGGTCCATCCGTACATGCTGTAGATGCTCCGCATCCCTTTAGGGTCAAAAGTTTTGATTTTTTTTTTCCTAGTATTTTTTTCCTTAGCGTAAGAAAGATTTTTTCTAGCTGTAAACAGCCGTACTGCAATTCGACACCATCACATCTTCAGAGATTTAACACACACACAACGACACGACAATTCAAAATACTTATATATTCTCAATACTCGAATGTCTATGCGCGAAAACACACAGATGGTACAGTGTGGATATCGTGGATGCTCTGTTCTATTCCGTATTCCTAGAGTACGAAAGTCAAACACTTTGGCGCATGCGCATTCATTCCTGCCTTCCAATATGTTAGAACACTGGATACGGTTTTGAGGAGAGCATCCAACCTGCAAAAACGACTTTAATACTTATAGGCATAATGCACAGAATAGCATACATATTTCGAGTCGGGTGGATTGTTTTTAGAACGATTAGACATTTAATTTTTAATTATTAATTATATTTATTGAGATTTATAAACCTCATTGTAATATTTAATCATTGAAGAAAATAGTATTAACATAACCCAAATGAAACATGAAACCGGAAAAAACAACAGAAAATAAAAAAGATTTCAATCGCATCTGGGACACGAACCTCTGCCTTTGTTGCCTCGACTAGGCAGAGGTCCTGGGTTCGTGTCCTAGATGCGACGGAAATCTTTTTATTTTATGTCGTTTTTTCCGGTTTCTTGTTTCATTTGGTTATGTCAATATTATTTTCTTCAATGATTAGAAATTTGTTTGCGTAGCGTATTTTGATAACTGAAGCCGAGATATTGAAAAATTGAATATCCTTCCATTACCTATTTAATTCATTGTTTAAATAAATAAATAATACAGAAAATAACACGGATACTTCTGAAACTGTAAACGATAATAGTGAATTGTGTGGTTGTATAATTGAATCATTAATATGAAAACGTTTAGTGTCTCGGCCATTCACGAAAAAAAGATATTCTGCAAACTGGAAAACTGACTTCCCATTTCGTACAGGACATGAAGAAATAAATAAGACGGATCAAACCGAGCTCAAGTTTAATTAAATGAAAACTCAGGTACCTACATTGTGGATTTTTTTGTTACAGGACATTTAAGATATTTCGGATATGTAATGTTGAGGAGCGTAAATGATTTATGTAGCTAATAAGACAGACTCTTTTTTATCAGTAATTGCTTCTTGTTCATTGGCTAGTTTATATATATGTACATTGAATTGGAAAAGCAATTATGTATATTGTTTATGAGTCTACGGCAAGGAATGTTGAACTCCTTCAATGAATGTTGAGTTCAACATTCCTTGCCGTAGACTCAGAAACAATGAATTGCTTTTCCTCAATAAACACTCTACTAATTATGGGTACCATTCTCCACTGTCCAGAATGTCGAGATTTGTTAACTCAAGTCAGGGCCTTAAAATTTTTGGTACTAGTGTTAATGACTTTTGTAGGACTTTACGAAATTAAAACTCTAAGATTATCATTTAGAATGTCTAAAATCATGGACTCTACTGAAATCATGTTCAGGCTTTGACTCGATATTCTCTCAAATGTATATTTTTGTCCGCTTTTTGTCATTGCTTCATTCTTGTATTATGTGTGTTTTGTTCTTTTTATGTAGCTCTTGTTTATTTCATTTCGTGTTATGTATTTTGTGTAATTGGACATTGGTCCGTAAATAAATAAATAAATATTAAATTTGATATTAGGTATATACTGATCGTCAAGCATCCCTTCTACAAAAAGTCACCGACCGCCACTGTGCCTTACCAAATTGAATTTCTTGTCAGTGGCCGAACGTGAAAGCAAACATCGACATAACAAAAATCTGTATCAACCAATGTTATTTTATTTTATTTAAGTACTAAAACAGGCAATATTCCCAAAACTTACATACATGCATGTTTATAGAGCAGTACTAATTAATGAGTATATACAGCGATCAAAATTGCACTAAACCGAATTAAAAACAAGCGAAAGATCGAAAACATATTATAGATAGGTACATAAAGTACTTCCTTATTGTCACCTGTGCTGATGGTACACTGTTTTGGTACCTAATATCAGTCACAGTTTAATTTCCTTGCTCCTAAAATCTTCAATAATTTAAAAATTGAAATAAAGGCAATAACTAATTATCACAGTTTTAAGAAGGCGTTTGGGGACTTTTTAATGAGAGATTGTGATAGTGTTAGTAGCCTATTTCTCGTATTCAGATAGAGGTGTATATGTTATTTAGGTGTGTGGGTATATATGTGTAAGTTCATTTGTACGTCCATGTGGATGTGTGTGTATATGTATACATACATAAGGATGTGTGTACATATGTGTATATATGCGTACATATATGTGTATATTATATGCGTATGTGTTTTCGTGTGTATGTATGTGTGCACCTATGTGCACATGTGTGCATGCTTGCACATATAACAAAAAAAAGTATGTTTTTGTGATCTAATCCTTACGCATGTCTTTTTCTCCTTTCTATATTCTGCTTTCTTTTATAATTTTTCCAATTGTCAACATGTTAATATAATTAATATAATAAATCCATATGTTTACACTAGACTTCATACAAAGTAACTATCCTCCATTGGTCACCATGAAACAGGCAGCAGCCTAGTATGGTGATTTAATTTATCTAATCCATGTAAATGTCTCCATTAAATATCATGTATTTTATAAATAAATTAAATAAATAAAATATTAAGTATCTAATAAAGGGCATCACCTCATTATCAGCTTGATATTAATGGTATAATTTTTGTTTTAAAATTGAACAATAGTGTCACTAAAAATGCCTATTTCATTGTTAGAGCAGTGTATTGTTTTGTAATTTCTTAATGTCCGAGACAAAGTAGAGAAATATTCCGTATTTATGTGATAGATCTAATAAAGAAAATGTCTTTTATCCTCCTTGTTGATTTTGTTGTTGGTGTATTAATGTTAATTTGTGATGAAATGTTTGGTGTATCAATTGACCCATGTATAATTTTGTATAAAAGGAATTACATCGGAAAGTTTACGTCTGACTGACAGATTGTAGTTTATAGTGCGAAATTTGATCATTATATGTTCCGAATTGATCAGATAAACCTTCACGATATGCAATTACACTGGCTAATGTTCTGTTGCGGTATGGGGACTCCATCGAAGCTAGAGTAAAGTTAGCCTGAGGAACTGGGCGTACTGTACAGAGCCCCAGATTGTTTAACTGCTGGTTCTGTACAAATTACAAATGCGCCCCACTGTAGAATTTAGCAGCCACCTCTGGTCGGGAGCCCCAATATATCTGAAAAAAACCCTTGTCCGTTTGATGGATTCGGCTATCTAAACAAGCGGATTGCAATCTTTGAAGCACAGACTTCAGGTGGGAATGCTGTCCTTGTTCTACCGGTGTTTTAATTGAAGATGCTCTGAGGAACTAGCGTCATTGATCCCTTCGGCACCGGCAAACGCGCGCCCAACATTTGCACACAGTCGACATCTGTCACATGAGAACGGGTCGCTTCTACGACTCGTTTTTGTGTTCAACAGCTCGGCTGTGGAATGATCTACCAGCCTGTTTTCCCCCCTCCTCCTGCAACATGGGTCTCTTCAGAACCCAGGTTCACTCCTTCCTATCCTCTAAAAGACCCTCCACACAGCATCCCCAAAGATGATATAGGCCTTGAGCGAAATTATCATTAAAAAAATTACTATAAAAAAATCAAAAGGAAAACTAGAAAAACAGAAACCTAATTTTTATGTTTTCATTTAGGTTTTGAGAAGGGGCGACAAAAATTTTACCTGCGCCAGGCGCCGCCGTTTGGCTCGGGGCCGGGCCTGATTGGAGATGTCATAGCTGTACTATAGCTGCTACTCGGCATTTGAAACATAAAAAGAATATTTATTTACGATTCACGAACGTCTAATGTTATTTTGATCGCCATTTAATGACTGAGATCATAACCAAAAATAAACATTTATTCCGGATTTACGATAGGTTTTGTGTTTATTCTATTTGGATTCAAATCGCCAAATCCGAGTGGAATAGATTGTCGGTTTATTCTCATTATTTACCATTTTTATTAGGCACAAATTATTATGATTCCCATTGAAGCATAGGAGAAATGTTAAATCGGCCAACAATGAAATAAAAATACCGAATACTGATGTATTGATGGGATGGTGGCTTCACTGGCTTTGTTGCGATGGTAATGAAAATAAAATACATCGGTGTTTTAGATTCTCGACTTACTGTCTCTAAATACAATATACGGTTATAAAGAAAATCGCCAAAAAAGTCTCACTCCTCGGAAGGATAAGAAGATGCATCAGTGCAGAATCCTGTAAAACTATTTACAATGCCATCGTTCATCGTGATATTTTTTTTATTTTATTTAATTTTAAAAAAGAAAAAATACAATGCAAAAAGTCCCGATAAACTACTTTTTTTTAGTTTGTCTAACGGGAGCTTGTTATTTAAAAATTAAAAAAAACATACGTAGCAAGCTTAAAACATAAATATTTCTCAAGAATCTTACTAGAAAATACTCGTAAATACGATAAAAACATAAACGAAAGAAATAAACGATAAATCAAATGAGTAACATATTTGTACAGCTAGGAATCATGTGATCTAAAGTTCTTTGTCCATATTTGTTTTTATGCTTAGGAACCATTAAGCCGGGCCTGCAACACGGGTACCGCGTCATTTGATTAAGTAGAGATGGCGCCAGTTCCGTTTGCAGCTCCCATACAAATTTGGCCAAGTTGTAAATATATACCAAATTTTTCTCCTTCTTATCACTCGAGTCGAGTCGAGTCGGTCTACTGACTAGGACGTGTTATATTGCCTTGCTCCTAGAGAGTCACACAATCTATCTTTTCCTTTTTTCAGACTGGCACCACCCGCAATCAACAACAGATCAAGCCCAAGGTTGTGAGGATGACGACGACATCCTCTGAATACCCGCTATACCTGGCCCACTTTAACAAGGAAGTGGACGTGGGGAGGCTGAGGGCCTCCATCCAATACCTGTGGCACTGCAGAATTAGGCTGCAGAAGTACCGCAGCAAGCACCTGCAGCACGGCACCCAGTGCTACCGATGCCAGGGGTTCGGTCATAGCTCGAGCAACTGCTCTCACGCGGCACGATTCGTGAAATGCCTGCTGGAGGAGTCATCATCCGAGTGCTCCAAGAAGACCAGGGACGAGCCCGCTGCAACTGCGGAGGCCCACCCCCGGCCAACTGCCCTAAGAGGGTACGATCGGCCTCATCCCAGTGCGCAGCAGACTGGCTTCCTGCAAATCCAAAGCAGAGAAGCTTATCATCCTCATGGAACTCCTCAACGACACCATTAATGGATAAGGACGCATCCGTGCTGAAAATACTGATGTGGAACGCCTGCAGTATCCAGACAAAACCGACGAACTGCTAGACCTGACCAACAGTCTGAAGATCGACATCATCCTCCTAAGCGAAACGCACCTCTCCGAAAAAACCAGACTCAGAGTGCCAGGCTACGACGTCTACAGGAACGACAGAGCACCACCTGAGGATAGGTCATGGGCAGCGGGCGGAACCGCTATCCTAACTCGCCAAGGACTCCAGATAACGAGATTACCAACACCTGTAATGGAAAACATCGAATCTACTGTCATCAGAGTGGAGATAAACCACCTACCGACTACAATCATCTCGGCATACTGCCCGTCGAACTCAGCGAATATCACGAGAGGCGATCTCAACAAGTTACTCGCGCTAGGTACAAGAGTACTCGTAGGAGGTGATTTAAACTCCAAACATCGACATTGGAATAACTTCAGAGCCAATAAAAATGGAAATATTCTCTTCAAACACCTCGAGAATCACGACTACACAGTGCTCGCACCGGACAAGCCGACTCTATACAACCCGAGAACTAAATACCCGAGCACTCTCGATATTGCGCTGATAAAAAACATACCATGTATATCTCCGCCGATGACACTAGACAAACTATCATTAGACCATTTTCCGGTGAGCTTCACAATCGGCGGTAACATCACGAGAACAACCAGGACTCAACTCGATCTCCAAAAAGCCGACTGGAAAAACTTCAAGGAGGGGATCAACGAGCAAATCTACCTAACATTTGAGACTCTCACTACGCCGGCGCACATTGACGAAGCGGTCAACTCGCTGACGAAAATTATCCAAACAGCCCGCGATAATTTTATCCCCGTGAAGAAAATCCAACCCTTCACCGTGAAGCTCACACCACACATCAAATTCCTGATCACAGAAAAAATAGACTCCGTCGAATCCACCAAAACACCCGAGAAAGCTGCTTCAAAGTAGCAGTCAACGCTCTGGACAGAGAAATTAAGGAAGAGATTGCGAAGTTGAAAAATACTCTGTGGTCAGAAAAAATAACATCTCTCAGCACTCAGGACAACTCAAGATGTATCACGTGTGTGCATTGTTAATTGATAGCACGATTTAAAAAAATAGGTGCGAATGGCGGATCTAATTTTTCGCATTAGAAATAAATTATGTTACTCTTAAAATCATCTCAGCAGCTTCTTATTGAAAATACAAGAAAACGAAGTAACATTAGAAAATATTTGATTAAAAAATTCATGCGGCTCCTCTGTACAGGCAAATAGTACAGAATCACAAAATTTTTATGATTTTATATTGCTATTATTGTATCTATTAGTGGTGGGCGAAGCGGCTCGGTTTAGTGAGCCGGATCACTAAATCAGCTCTTTGTAGTGTACCGGTTCAGTGATCCGGCTCGATTGAACCACGGTTCGTGTCCCTCCGCACCTTGCCCTGTCCCTCGCTCCCGTGGACCTCCTAAAGACGTCCTTAAAACGCTCTTACACAATACTTTTTTCGTCCAGTTTTCATGTGGATTGTCTTTACAGAGAGTTGATTTAGTGATCCGGCTCACCTACCAACCTACCAACTTCAAAAAAAAACACGTAAATATTAAATTATTTTGAGATGTCTAATCAATTAATGATTAAATTAGTTTTTAACTTTTAATTGGGTATTTCGGAATGTTCAGAACTAGAGCTATCATCATCAAATATTAACATTTTTCATAATAATTTATCTTAACAGGATTGCGGGACATCGCCCCCGATTTTGGGTTGAAAACATACGTATATTAAAAATCACATTCAATTTATTAAAATTTCGTATGTAAAAGATGTTGATAGGTACATGGTAAATATGAGACAGTACAGAGTGTAGGTATGGGTTAACTCATAGAGGAATTAATTTATACTTTTTATGCTGTTTTTGTTTACTATCTTTCCAACTTTACTATCATCCGCAGTTTATCTCATTCCACTCTGAGCGCTGGAATACACGTTGCATACGATAGGTCTCAATTAAAAGAAATTATTCAATATTTAATAGTTTTATCACTTCTAACAATAGCTGTAAATCCATTGTCAGATGAAACCCCACAATTGACACCAAAATATTAAAGTTTCCCATTAGTTAGACAACCCATGTCCACAATATTTTTTATCGAAACATCCCAACTTAAAGTCGGGGTCGTACAGAACTCTAACAGAGTTATATCATGTAGATATGAACTCAAAGTCAAGGTCATACAGAGAACCACCATTACGATCAAAGTCAAGGTCATACTGAGCTCAACCATGATTACCTACGATACGGACTCAAAGTCAAGGTCGTCCATTACGATGCCTACTCAAATTCAAAGATGTACAGAACTCTAACATTAAGATATGGAGTCAAAGTCAATGACGTAGAGAACTTTACAATTTAAAGGCGGTAGAGTTCTGTTGCTAGACTTCTACGGCCATTCCATTACAATAAGAACTAAGTCGAGGAAACCTTTACGATACGGCCATGACGTTAGAATACCATGGAATCATGGTGTAGGTAGATAAAATGACAATTAACTGGTCAAAGACGTAAATAGCTATACTTACCAATATGATACTCACAAGACAAGTCAAAGACGTACATAGCTATACTTACCAATATGTTGCTCACAAGACAAGTCAAAGACGTACAAAGCTATACTTAACAATATGATACTCACAAGACAAGTCAAAGACATACATAGCTATATTTATCAATATGATACTCACAAGACAAGTCAAAGACGTAAATAGCTATACTTACCAATATGATACTTAAAAGACAAGTCAAAGACGTACATAGCTATACTTACCAATATTTTGATCACAAGACAAGTCAAAGACGTACAAAGCTATACTTAACAATATGATACTCACAAGACAAGTCAAAGACATACATAGCTATATTTATCAATATGATACTCACAAGACAAGTCAAACACGTACATAGCTATACTTACCAATATGATACTTAAAAGACAAGTCAAAGACGTACATAGCTATACTTACCAATATGTTGCTCACAAGACAAGTCAAAGACGTACAAAGCTATACTTAACAATATGATACTCACAAGACAAGTCAAAGACATACATAGCTATATTAATCAATATGATACTCACAAGACAATTCAAAGACGTACATAGCTATACTTACCAATATGATACTTAAAAGACAAGTCAAAGACGTACATAGCTATACTTACCAATATTTTGCTCACAAGACAAGTCAAAGACGTACAAAGCTATACTTAACAATATGATACTCACAAGACAAGTCAAAGACATACATAGCTATATTTATCAATATGATACTCACAAGACAAGTCAAAGACGTAAATAGCTATACTTACCAATATGATACTTAAAAGACAAGTCAAAGACGTACATAGCTATACTTACCAATATTTTGCTCACAAGACAAGTCAAAGACGTACAAAGCTATACTTAACAATATGATACTCACAAGACAAGTCAAAGACATACATAGCTATATTTATCAATATGATACTCACAAGACAAGTCAAAGACGTACATAGCTATACTTACCAATATGATACTCACAAGACAAGTCAAAGGTGTACATGATAATATTATGAATTAGTGTTCCTCGCGAAAGCTGTAAAATCATTTGTATAGGTTTCATAAAACTTAACAATCACAACACGGAGGCTGGCAAGTGTCGAGCAGTGGCGTGCAGTCTGCAAATGTTGAAAAGCTGTACCTACCAGACCCGCTCTCAAGCCTACTCCTTACTAGCGAGTTATATAAAATTATGAGAACCGGAGTGTATTTAAAATTCCTTGAAGTACGTAGGACGAAACCCAGCATTTTTAATGAAGTACTACAGGTGACTTCAACATGAGCATGAAATGTCACCCTACTATCAAACACGATACCAAGATCTTTCATAGCGGGGACACGTTTTAAACTTCGGGCGTTCATATTATACCGGTAAAACCAAGTATGACACGCCCTTGTGAAAGAAAGAATGAAAAATTTAGAAATATTGATCTCTATCTGATTTCTCTTACTCCAATCAATAATTCTATCAATATCCGATAGGAGTCAATTGCAGTCTTCTAAAGTTAATATTTCTAAGAACAGTTTTAGGTCATCAGCGAAAAGAAGAAACCGGAATGCAGAATGCTCTCTGCGATATCGTTAATAAAAATAGAAAAGAGGAGGGGGCCTAAATTAGAGCCCCGAGGAACTCCAGAAAGCACAGGAAATAATTTAGACAAAAATATTCCAAGCGATACAAATTGTTTTCCTCCAGTAAAATAGCTGGAAAAGAATATTAGAAACCGTAAAGAAAAACCTATCATTGACAGTTTATTTAATAAGATGTCATGATTTACAGTATCAAAAGCCTTCGAAAAATCATTGTATGAGCAATCAACTTGGTAGCCTTTATCTAAAGATTTTGATACCTAATCTGTGAGTACCAATAGGTTCGTGTCTGTTGATCGGCCCTTTCTAAACCCATGCTGTTCCGATATTATAAATGGCTCTACTTGCGACAGCATGTGTTTGTGGAGTATTGACTCGAACAGCTTTGCCGGGGCAGAGAGAATAGCCACCGGTCTGAAATTTTCCACAAATGTCTTTGACCCGCTTTTGAAGATAGTACAAATTTTTGAAACTTTCCAGGAATCAGGAAATATACCAGTTTCTAAAGAGAGGTTGAATATGAAGCTTATTGGCAGCTCTAAAAAATCAACACATCCTTTCAGAAAAAAGACTGGTAAAAAATCAGGACCAAGAGAATGTTTCATTTTTGTAATGGAAGATTTTACATCTGATTCGTCTATATGACGTATATCAATGTTCTGGGCTCCCTCCACATTCATCTTGGCAGCAGTATTGGGATTTAGTAATGGAGGCTCATTACTATACACGGATTGGAAATGTGTCGCAAACGCATTGGTTACATCCGATCCTCTAACTTCTCGATCACCATGCATCATGGTGTCCGTTATACCACCGTCCTTACGTAGTGATTTGACGTAGTCCCAAAATGACTTGGAATCATGCTTTATATCACTCTCTATA
>JAHDVE020009135.1:0-29725 GCA_022606495.2 Halesus radiatus | reverse complement strand
GCCAGTACCCCTCTGTCGGTTTAATTATATATTATAAGGATTTTTAATATCTATTTAAATTTTTTTAATCTAATCAATATATGGCTTAAAGATAAAATAAATAGAGGTTAACTAAATCTATTTTTTTACGAATATGAAGTAGAATCAAATATAGAACGAAGTATACCTCAATCACACAGAAAACAAGAGCAAAGACAATCAACAGAACTGAAATTTTGTATCTCATCAAAGATAGATATTAGTATATAATATGTATACATTATATATACTGAACTCCATTTTATAAGTGGAAATTTATGATCATATCACTATAAATAATTATTCAATAATTCAATTGACAAAGCAAAGCAGTGCCTCGCAAGGTCCAAAATTCTTGCTTTTCATAGCGGCTGTTGAGATCGATGGCTAATATGAAGTTCGTGGACTGTCCTGTCGTCGAAAGCACTCCAACTCGATTCGAAGTCTTGTAACACGGGCAATGGTAATCGTTTTCCGGGGGTTAATATTGTTCGGCTGGCAAGAAGTGTAATACAGGCATAGCGCACTCGATTTGACCCAATTCCTGATCAATGAGAGAATCATGAGGGCCATCCCATCTGGCACCATCAAGAAATAATCCATGTATATAGACACCATCCCGTGGAGCGATGTTGCGCTAACCATCAATTGGCATAAACTTAAAACTGAGTGTGTCAATTGGGATCTTGTAGCGACGAGCGTGTGTTTGCAGTACCCCCGTTATAAATCCTTGAGGGAAGAAAAATCCACTCATCCAGTAACTCACAGGCCATGCTTTGGTAAACCAGTCTGCAATAAAATCAACACGGGTCTTGAGATCTTTGTGCCATGCAGCCAATGGCTTGAGAGAGCTATAAGCCACTTTTTTCCATAATGCTGGGACAGAGTTATTGAGAAAGGAAGTGTACATTTCATCGAGGTCTTGGCTCATTGCAACGAGTCCTTTGATCGCCATATCCAACTGAGTCAGAGAGTTTCGCATGACCTTGAGCAGATTATTGAATTTGCTTATCTCTTGCAGTAGAAAAGTCGTCAAAGAGGGTAGGAGGACAGGTCCATCACTATCTTTTGGTGGTTCCCCTTTCAAATAATCCTTTACGACGGCACTATTGATAAGTGCAGGGAGACTTGATAGATTTGCTATGATAGCTAAAACTTGTTGGTCTGGCGTGAGTTCACCCCCAGAAACTGCACTAGGAGAGGTAGCTTCTAGACTCAAAATCGTATCGATCATTTTGTTTGACTCCTGATTCATAAATGTAATGTTTGCATTCTCATGAAGCCCAAAAACTATAGGATCCTCCTGATCGGGAAGTGTCTATACATACAGTCTGAAATCGTCGATGGTGTAGCAGTTAGGCACAACATATACATCGCTGTCTGAGAAAGCATACCGATCTACGGCAACCGAATCAGGCGAGTAATACTTTTTGAGGATAGACAAAAGACACACCCTATCCCAATCATCTGTAACTCTTCCTCCGTAGTTGATATGACCTGTCATGTAAACCAGACTATCCCATGGGACGGTTTAGTCCTTTTCATCGCTAAGAAACATATGCAAAGTGGCAATAGATATTTCTAAATCAGACTCATTAAATTAGTATCTGATGTTGAACCCTAGAGGACCAAATTTCCTCCTCTCCTGGATCATAGCGTGAAAGAAGGTCAACGAATACAATAATTTTAGCCACTCTCGTTTTCTGCCTGGACATAACTCCATTGTCTCCTCGCTGAAGTCATTGAAAGACCGCTTCAAGTTAGCTTTTAGGCCTCTCGGGGGTTCGACTGTCAACTTTACACTATTCTGTAATATCGATACAGGGAAATAGTCAGCAGGCATAGATGTTAGGAAGATTCTAAAATCTCTATGATCAGTATTAGCGTTATTAGGAGAACTAACTTCTGAAAAATTGGCAACTATTTTCTAGAGCTTTGACATCCAACTCTTGGCTAGATGGCAGTTCTGAAGCAATACCCAGTTACCATCCTTCCTTGATTTTTCGATTAGCTTGGCTGCTTTTTCCCCTTGCCCCTGACCGAGAGAGATCACATTAATAACTTTCTCATGTTCCTGTGCGAACCTGAGAATCCCTCCTGTCGGATCCACTCCTTGAGACAAAATAAAAATTATTGGAGTTCGACAGTCACTGTTTCCGAACATCTTTTCCAATGAAACTGTCTGAATTTGTTCGTAAAATGTACCAAGTTCCGCTTGGACGTAATGGCCCATGTTAATCATCAACTTTTCCGGCGCAAGTGCTTTTACTAGTAACAGTTTTGTGAATTGTGTGGATACATTCACTCCCTTCAAGGGAAAAGGAGTAGCAGATGCTGATGAAGCTGGCAAGAATATGCTCTTTTCTAAGGAGGAGTCGACGTAAGCTTTAAGCTGTTGCACAGCGCCAGATTATTTGAGAGCAGGTAGAAGTTGAGCGAGTTCACTCATCTTCTGCGAAAGTACTATTAAAAAGTACCAGGTTGTTGAACTGAGAATTTACTGGTCTGGGTTTGGCATGGGTTATTTGTAGTCCTTCGGCAAGACTCCAGGCCCTCTTAGCAAAAGATTCCAGGCTGTTTGATTGACTATTCGTGACTGCCGTTTGATGGCAGAACAAATCAAAAAACTAAAGATCTTCTTATGAGACTCGAACAATCCACTACAGACATCAGAGTAGACCATCTTAGTTGTTTTGTCATTTAGGGCCTGTAATCGCAGCTCAATGATGTCGTTTCGGTCAGCCTCTTGCATAGCAGATCGAAAGAGTTTCTTGAAGTATCCAAGTGAGTATTGATACATAGGATCTATACCATTAAGATCACTAACCACAAAATACAGTAATGTCGCACGAACTGCTACGGGAATATACAAATTTCGGGTGGTTGCTATTTTAGCTTCTATCAGCGTTGTTGCCTAAAGGTTCTTAAGGATTTATGTTGCTCCCTTTTTTGATTGTTAAAGGGTGTCAATAAGGTCAACATCGTCCAGTATCATTCCTTTCGAGACTGCAAGCATTTCGAGGATTTTTTCTTGAGATTATTTAAGGCTCTTCTTGGAAGAGGCGATACTCACTATGACTTCATCGTTTTGTTTTTAAATTTCAGGCTTTTCAAATTTAACCACCTAACTCAGCAACTGGTCCTGCAGTCCTTCGAATGTTATGCTGAAGTTGATAACTGTGGCTTTGATGAAGATTTATGGTAAGTATTGTGGGTTGATCAACTTGGTGGTCATATAAAGGCGGAAGTTTTGGTTGTATGCTACATTCTTCATACCTACTTTTATGACCTTCATATTGTCTATTATCATGATTTCCTTTTTAAGCACTGTATCAATTGCACTTTCCAAGGTCTCCTGTGTCTCTTCGATTAGAACAGGATAACCGCTTTGGATTGCATTCTCGATCACCTTCAGATAATGTTGCTCCTAAAAAGTTACCACTTTTAATTGATTCTTCTGTTCATGTCTTTTAAGCCAACGGTTGGCCTCGCCTTGTGGGTCGACCATGAGTGGGTATCGCTAGCAACGCTTCACCATTACTGCATTATCTACGGATACAGTGTCGTTAGGAAGACCTTACATTACCCAGTCCCGAATACGAATAGGGTTCTCCAGATTTCCTGCTAAGGAATAAGGAGTGCAGAAGAGGACTGAAAGTTCAGTGAGTTTGGTCACCCACTTGGCAACAAGAGGTTAGCGATAAGCTCCTGAGAAGGGTCCGAGATATGATATGGCGGAGGCCGATAAAAAAGAGTCGCCTCCAACTTCTGCGAGTACCGCCTTCATCTTTTCTATCTGCTCTTTCCACCTCACACCTTCATCGGCGAGTAAAGAAGTTAATTTCTATGCACGGTCTAATCTTTTGGTTGTGATGTCCATATCAGCCTCCAACTTTTTTTTTAGAGCCATTGTTTAGTCACATTATTTTTGGAGCTTGCCGACCTTCTATCGCACGGCATTCAATTCTTTGGTCTTTACTGCAAGTTATTTATACTTAATGTCCATCTTCGCCTCTAATTCCGCCAGCTTTTTCTTCTTTGGTTCCACCTCCTTGGCGACTTTACAGTAGCTGTCCATTGCCCTACACCACATACACAGACTTTTTGAGGCCAAATTCTTTTGTCCAACCAATACTGGGTCGAATTCAGGCCGGGAGGTGTATGCCCGCAATCTCTTGAGAGTTGTATCAGAAATAGTTGTTTTGTCATATGTTTTGAGTCTATCAAGAAAGTTCATTTCCATCATAACGAGTTTTGCGGCGCTCCACTCAGTTTTTTCACCTAAAAGAACGCAGACTGCTTCCAGTACCATCTGAACAGCAGCAGGGGGATTGGCGAATCCCTTAATTTACGTAATATCACCTTTGTTTAGCTTGTTTAGTGCTTCTTCTGCCTATCGAAGTGCTGGGAGGGCTTTGGCGAGTTATGTCTGTGCCTACTCTTTTATGACTCGAATCTCACTAGCTTGTCCGTTGACTATCTCAGTCTCCTCTTCAACAACCAACTAAACCTTATTAGCCTTGGCTCTGTCGATATCAAGTTGGATTAAGAATTTCTCTGTTTTGATCGACTGCTCCTCTAAGACTGGCTGCAGCATCTTCATCTCCAGCTTCAGCTTGTCTACTGTCATATTTGTCGCATATAGCTTTTCAAGCCCTCCTGTCAACTTGATCTTAAGAGTGTTGATTTCGCGCAGCTTCTCTGCTAACAAACTCTGATATAGCTGTAACTGGTCGAGATAGGACTTTGGGGTTGTATATACTCTTCGGCGCTGCTCTCGGAGATAGGCTTAACAGGTGGCGTTTACACTTAGACTTACCTCCATACACATTTGAGCTAATGGCTAGCGGGATGATTATGAAAGATCCATCGAGCTAATAAAGCGTTTGGCCACTTAATATAAAGCTTACTTAGGCCAACCTGTGAACCAGTCCAGTGTACAACAATTGACAAGAGATGGAAATTTCCTGCAGCGCACTCTGAGTGATTCTCCAACAGGCGACATGCAGAGGATAACATGTAGATTGGACCTGATCAGACTGATAAATAAGTTCCAAAGTGACTATGGGCTATCTGATTTTTTCAATTTGGCGGCAATTGGGCGTAATCCCTCGTAAATCTCGTCAAAATCCTATTTTTTCGAAAACAGGTTCGGTACCTCTCCGGTGTTAATTAGATTGTTTATATCCTCAAGGAAGGACTCATATGCAATTTGTAAGTCAGTGAAGATGAAAGTGAGACTCTTCTGTTTCGCTCCTGACTGTTTAGCAATATTTTGCAGATCTTTACGGAAGGCCTCTCCATCATAAATTCTGGTCACTTAGATCTGGAAGGTTTGTGAACCCATAATAAACGCTGCAAGTCGGGAAAGAGTCTGCTTGCCACTACCTCCTACACCTATGAGCATGGCATTGCCTCTGGGTTGTCTCAACACCCGTGAAATTTTTAGTATGTGTTACACAGCCATATCGAAGAACACAAGACTGAATTTGTCGTCGTTAGACATGTTATAATCTTCCATTTTGTTTTCCAGAACTTTAACTATTTTCTTGGGGTCTATAATTTATTAATAGAGGATTACAGGAGAGTCCAATCTTAATATGTCTGAGAATATGATGGTAGAGTTAGCGGTTGCCTCATCCATTAGGCCTCCAGCACGTCCAACCATGCTTAAAGCATTTTTGCGGAACCATTTTCGATCGAGATCATCAACAAGCCTATCCCCAAAAACTCTCCATAGTTCGTGATACCACAACTTCCAAAATGCTTCTAAAGTATTAGCTGATTGGGGACGATACATTAATACTCCTTGGAACACCTTGCTGATGTCACGCATATTAAATGTGTAGTGAAACTTGCTAGGAGTTGGCAATAATTCTGTAGAAATGAGCTTATAGAAACCAAGGGTTGCTAGTGTCACTTGCTCTCCAGCCTTTTTAATTGGTTCCACAAACGGATAGCTATTAACGAAACCCTTGACTATCGACTCAAATATTTTTTTGAGGTTGGAGTCAGAAGGCTGTGGCATGCAGATCACAAAAAAGTGACGTAAAATTCTACTCGACAGTTGATTTCTGCCACCTCCGGGAGTTGCTCCACAAGCTACCAGAGTTGTATCTACTACATCTTTCCAGTAAAGTTTGTGGCGGTCGTAGAAACCCTTGAGGTCGAGAAACTGGCGAAACAGTTAGATTGTAGGCTGAGCACCATAAAATTCCAGAGCTGGCATGTTCACGTCATCAATGAAAATCGCGATGCTTTCGTTAGGCCTTGCTCCGAAAAGAGTTTTTCCTTTCTTTTGTAGTTTGGCCTCGATGGCCAGTTGTGTGTCCTTTGCCTTGGTTTGGGCAGAACAATTAAGCATAATTGACTGCACTCCCCGATCCTTAAGCTTCAATAGCAAGTTATTCACAAATACTGACTTTCCAACTCCAGTCTGACCTGTAAATAACGTGGCCTTTTAGATGCCCAACAACTTTTAGAGGAGATGAGAATACTTCGTGGTATCAACCGTGGGGACGAGTAAATCGAAATAGGGAGTTTCTTTGGAATATTAGAATTCTGGGAGTTTGGACTCCCAGCTGGCAAAGGTCGTGTAGTTAGAGTCAGGATTCACGAAGAAATCGAAAACGGTTTCAGTTTTGGGAAAGAAGATGGGGCTGGAACCTCCCACAGCCTGCGCTAGCGATCGCACTGTGGCTTCGATATCCTGATAGTGCTTGGACTCTACTGATCCTCCTGCTGCCCAGATCAGAGAAAAGAAATAAGTAGCATTAACTTTCTTCGTGTTTTCATCGTGGCTATTGCTAAATTTCATGCTTGTTAAAAAAACCGAAAGTAATGTGCAGATATTTGAAGCCACCTGAATCGCTACGGTAGAAAAGGGCTAGAACATGTTCTTCCTCTCAAAGAGGAGCTTGTCAAGAGTAGCAAAAAACAGTGATTTGTACTGATCCTGAAAATCCTTAGGAACCCGATATTTATGCTATGATTTATGAGCGATGACAGAAGTCGTCATGATTGAGCTCGCTTAGGCTGATAAATCGGGAAATGGGTCAGTGGTACAGTTTTTAGCAAACCAAGATTCTACATATGCTTTCCAATTCAAGTTGGCGTAGCTTAAATATACCATTCCGCAACGGCTCACAGTGGCAGGACTCGCTACAGCTAAATCCTGCACCTCGAATAGCATTCTTAGCTCAGGACGTAATTTTATTCTTTATGAGTTCGCAAGACAAAGTGTCATGTTATCGTCGAGAACCGTATTCATGTTCTCTATCCACAAAGCGTCCACAGGCCCATCAAATACAATCCAATGTCTCTGCTCCTTGTCGAAATCAGGGTCCTCAATATTTGTAGTGTTGCAGCGGCGGATGATGGAACTCGCGATTCCATCCACCCATTCCTGTGTCATCTCATCAACAAAACCATATAGCTCTCCCATAGACACACTCTTTGGATTGAGGATCTGGAAAGCCACCCGTTGATATCTAGCATCATTGAATTGTAGCTCTTTCAGCGCTCCCATTGTGGTCGCTAGAGTCTGATAACAATTTGATTTACCAGTACCTGTTTGTCCAACCAGCATAACTCCGAATCTGACGTTTAAGATGTCGAAGAGCTGTACCACTTTAGTTATAAATTCTGGAGTAGGCTGTAGCTTGGAATCCAAAAGAGTATTACGAACCTTAGATTAGAGGAGGTCATTGGTAACCTGCTTAATCTTTACTGCAGGAAAAAGGTCCTGGACTAGAGCTTCAAAAAGGGGGATATCATCTTTTAAGAATTTCGGAATGTTAGAGTCTTTCATAGCCCGGATTAGCACAACGTCCTCAGCTTATTTGGCGTCGGCACGCTTTAAAGCACCCGCCATAACTAGTAACGACTTGACTGCTCTCATCCCGAAATCATAATGATCTTGCTGCGAGAGCTGCTCAGAAGATAACTTGTATAGCTGAACCATTTTCTTTGATAGTTCGCTAGCGTTCTCGAAGCCTTAAGCAAATAGCATTATCTCAGCAATCATAGCATAGTCTGGAATCATCATACTTACTGGTCGAAACAGGGATTTGAGATTATCTGGAAGTTCGGTTCGTCCTGCATAACCAGGGTTCATTGTGATGAATACTCCCATTGTTTTGCGTAGGACCATCTGTTTGCCTTCGAAATCGAATTCATCAACTCTCTTGCGCATCGCGATCCTGATAGCAAGTAGTTGCTGGGCGATCACTGAGAGCACCTCTATATCGATTCTGTTGAACTCATCGAGGCAAGTCCATGCTCCTTGTTGAATCAGTCCAGAAAAAAGTTTGTTCATCATGATGGCGGTTATCTGATCGGAGCAGTTGAAAACAATGCAAAGTCGGCCGAGACCCTTCGCCAGGTCCTTCGTGCTCTATGTTTTACCCGTTCCAGCTGGGCCAGCAGGAGAGGCTCCGAGTTGATTGGCTAAAGCACTAGTGATTGTGATCCAGCACCTATCCGTCAATGGCGTGATGACCAGTCTAGTTGTGGCACCCAAGTACTCATAGCCATAATCCATGACCGCCGTCACCTGCTTGACAATGCATCCTTCAGCTTCTTCATTAGCATAATATCTTAGTTGCTGCATCCAGTAGTTATCGGATATTGACTACACTTAATTGTTATTGAGAGTATTAACAATATCTCGATTATGCACTTCAGTTGTAATGAGCGCCACTACTATTTTTCTGTATAGATCTGTAAGCTCCCCTCTGACCATTTCCGTTAGTCCCTGTAACTGCTTTAAACTGTGCATGTACCACTGGTAAATTGAATCGCTTTTGTTGGCTTGTTCCTTTATGGCTTCTTAAGTGTCATAAGTCCATAGGATTTGGGAAACCGTGCAAACAACTTGTCCTTTATGTTTCATTATCAACTACCGGCGGGACTTGAAGACTCCGTTTGTTAGTTCTTTAAAACCTTAGCGAACTAGGCGCTTAAGAGTCTCCACCATTTATTTTTGTAGACTCAGCAACCACATTTCAACATTTACGCGGGCATTAACTGGTGTAAAGAATTTTACTATCTCGTTGTCAGAGCTTCGCATTCCCTCGATTGAGGTGGGCCTATCTTTGTCAATATATAGTCTTGTAAGTCCTTCGAAGCATTTGTTGAGATGTTGTTCCACAGCGTCTAAATTTTGACTTTTGGCAAGAATCTCGAGCAGCTAATCATTGGAAAGGAAGTAGAATCTAGGAAACACTCGTCGCTTAACTTAGAGATAATCTTCCAATTGTTTCTCAATTCGGTCAAGGGAGTCCGAGGTTCGGACAAGAGTGTCGAGCTGAGCATTTTTTAGAAGTTTAATAATTTTGGGCGATGGGTAAGTCTTCTTCATTAAGGTTCTTAAAGTTTTATCAGCGACAATGAAATCTGCGCTTTATTGGGGCAACTGTTTCTTGATATCAGGAGCTGCGAATATGTTTTCTAAATAAATCCACTTTTTCTGGCATTCCAACCATTTATCCACAATCTCTTGCAACAAGAAAAGTTCGTCGTATAGCTTTTCGGCTCTGTGTCGCATGGTCTTGATGTAGCGATTCGCCAGCAAGTTCGAGGTAGTTGCGAGACCCTCATCTAACTTGGCCAATACCTCATCCACCTCATATAGCACAAATAAGTCATTCGAATCCTTATAATTTTTTAGCCTGATATCGACTTCAGCCCACTCATTTTCTAAGGAGTCGATTTGTTTGCGCAGACTGTTTTCTTGATGTGCCCTCACCGCGATCTCTACAATTTCTTCTTGATAAGACTGCACTGGCAGCTGCAAAAACTATTTTAAAGTAAAGTTTTCGTCTTCTGTGGAAAAGTCACTCTTGAGAAGTGTTTTAACCTCCTTCCAATGCGACTCTTCGAGGTACTCTGATCTTAGCGCCGCGATGACTGGCATTGACTCCTTATAGAGCCACACCAGCTTTTTTAGTATCGGAATCAAACTATTTTAGGGCATGGCGCGTTCGGCCAAATTGACGTCCTTGGCATATTTCTCGCATATTGCAGACAAAGATTTGACGTTGACCTACTTGAACTTGAGTGCGTTCCACTCCTGTGACAGTTCCTTGATCTCTCGGATGCCTTTGAACATGGAGTGTTTGACTCGGTGATCGTCAGTAAGTTGCTCCAAGGCGCCAAAGTTAGCGCATTCGGTTAGCTACAGAATCTCCTAGTAGCGACGGTGATTTTCCGCTGAAGCATTTAGGTCAGCGATTTTGGCCCCAAGTGCTGAAAGTTCTGTATCACCCTACAATATGTCAGTGTTAGCAGACTTGAATTTATCATGATTGCATTGTTCCTGCAAGTCCTCCACCTCCTTTGTGATTTTTTCCTGTCGTTCTTTGAGATGCTTCTTGAACCGTTCCATATTCTTTGTGGTCTGGGTCTCTGCGTCGTTGATTTTTCCAAAGAGAGTATTGTCGAGAGTGTAAACCTCCTGCGCTAAAGTCTTATACTCATTTTTCAATAGAGTTGGCTGGCTCTAGTTGATCAATATATTTAGGATTTTAACCGTATCGAGCTGTTCTTTGACTCGAGGGAGGACTCGAAGAATTAAATCTAACCAAGATTTTTGTTCCACAAACTCTTAGATCTGGATGACTCTACTGGTTAACCTATCAATTGACTGTTGATACCATTGCTTCAGCTTTTCGCATCGATCCCCAACCATATTTACGAACAGCTCACACACGCTCCTGAAGATAAGGTTATTTTGGACTGTTAAGTCTTTGTCTAGTCTCTCGCAATCGACTTGGTACATGCCGAGATCTGCCTTGATAACTAAATTAGTCTTAAGAATTTCCGCCATGCTGCCGAAAGCCCGAATAGTCTCACGAAAAACTGTACTCTGTTCAATCAAACTTTAATCTGCAAGTCCACTAATGTCGGTATTTCGGTTTCGCCAGAACTGGGTAAGAATGCTGGAATGCTCCTTTCTGAACTCGTCGAGCCTCGCAAACGATTAATCAACGATGTCTTTAGTCGTTCTTCTGAAACTTCTGTAGGTTTCGTGTTCTCGAATCCAGTAAAAGGGGTTGAGATGGTTGTCAATTTCGGGATTTGTCCATTTATCTCCTATAACTTCATCCCACTCTTCCAGAGCGTGGATATAAGGAAAAAACTCTTTATTTTTTGACCAGCGTTCGATGCACTGGATAGACTCCAAGGCCGATGTAAAGGTTTATTGGATTAAGTTGAATACATCGATATGTGAAGGCGAAACCTTCAACAGTTTTAAATCGGGGTTTTGAGGCATTCTCTTTTTCAATACTCTATCGTCATCATAAATAACGTGGGAAAATGTCTTCTCGCCTTTCTTTCCTTTTGTTGGCGAAGCTCCTTTCTGATTCAAAGCTGTTGTTTCACCTTCTTTAGGCGAGAATTCCATAAAATGACTTAAGTCAAAGTGCGATACATCTTCTTTTAGATCAGCATAGGTGTATTTCTAAATGATAACCTAAGGCTCCCCTTAAGCCTCTAGCTCCATATTAACAGTGAAAAGTGGTTACGTACTTTGTTTATATATATTTGGTCCCTCAGGATTTAGTATTTTCCCAATGAGAGGTTAGGGGTTTCGAGCTGAGTTTTTCTCCCTCAAGGTATCAACAAAACCCAGCATGTTTGAGACGTACATATTGCCTAGCGAAGAGGTTGCCACAAAATCTAGCAAGTAAGCAAATCTCAAGAACCGCATGAACTGTGACCTCATCATACTTCGATGGCCATAAGATATATTATCTGGGAAACCAAGTTATTCAAAGGCTTTACTTTTTTCATCAGAAGCCTTTTTCTCGGAGTTTTGTGCAGCAACATCAACGAGGATATTATTTCTCATTTTTTACACGATGGCCTGCAAGCCCATATTGCAATTCTTATGTAGGTCAACACTATACTCTCTCAATCTGTTTGAGACGTCTCCTTTTCTCAACGCTTGCAACTGCTTAAAGTGTTCCACAGAGAGGGCCTCTGTTCCGATATCAACCAGCTTAAAATGTTCCACATCATAGCATACAGATGTATGTTTTAGCAGTATGGTTCTGTAATCCGAGTCAAGAATAAACAATCTGTTAGACAGGATGTTGCTAACCTTTTTAAATCGTTCTCGAGAAAGGATCTCCAACCATTTTTTCATTGACTTCCACTTTCTGAATTTCTGGAAAAAACTAAGCTCTTTAATTTCGTTAAATTGGTTCCGCTCGTTAATCCAGATTTCGAGACTCAAAAATTCTACTGGGATGCAGTTATCATATTTTGTGACCCCTTTTGCACTGACTGTAAAATAATTTTTGATGCCACTCACAGATATAGTATGGTAGTTGATTATTTTCATATTGTAATAGTCGTTAGATTCTTGCTTAATCATATAGCTAAACTCCGAAGCAGAGAACTTTTAGTCTTGGCACATTAATATGAAAGCATCGATGTCTTTATGAGCTTCGAATCCGTTTCTGTGAGGTTTTTTGGTTGCAGGAAGATAGTTAAAGTGCCCAGGTTGCCTATGTCCCTGTTCATTGATCTCCACTTCAATAGGAGTGATGTTTGAGGGAGCAGCACCTGGAGTTTTGTTGAGTTTAATGCCAGACATCTTCTCAATTAAATGGCATACATTTTCAGATTCATTGAGACGAGAACGGTTGAGGGAACCATTATCAATGTAACTCAAATTGCTGCTCGTGTTGAGTAGATTGATCCACTTCTGCTCTTCGTATTTAGTCTTAAGGCGGTGAGCTCTATTTGTTGTCTTGCGAAGAGGGGCTAAAGAGCTTCCTTCGCCTATTTCTTCGCTTACTTAAGTCTGGATATGCTGATGGGGGAGCAGCTTAGAAGTGGTTCCTGGGTTCAATTTGATAACAGTGTTATAGTTGTTGTTATTGCTGTTTGGATGGATTTCTTAAACTTCAGTCTTGATTCTGAGTCTGCTTCTATTGATGTTAAATTTGTGGTGTATTTCACTATTAAGTGTATTGATATTATTCCCACCTTCTTCAATCTACTGTTGTGAATTGTTACTCGTAATAACAGATAGGTTGTTCAATTTATTTTGGGAAGTTCGAGAAGCTTTCACTATTTTGGCAGTTAATGGGCTCTCTGCTGGTTTTTGAAGACTAAATACTCTGGGCCTGCTATCGAGGGCGGGAAGACCGCTCTGATGCTGGTTATTTCCTTTTTCAAAAAGACGACTAGCCAACTTGATTTTCGCTGATTTGCCTCTTTAAGAAGGTGGTTTTGGTTAAATTGACTCAACTGATTCAATTTTTTTCCTCATTTCAGATATAAAAAAAGGACGTTTAATAAAAATTAGATGTACTTTTTTTGTTTTTATTTAATTTATAAGTAATTATTAAATGTATATGTATATATTCATTCTATAATGCATAATTCATAACTTACCATATATACATCTATAATTTGAATTCCTTATAAAATGAAACTAATTATGAAGAAAATAATAGCATCAAATTTTAAACAATAAATAATACCTAATATTGGCAAATTGTTTATATAGAGATGTTTAGAAATAAATGTCTTTTTTTATTTAAGAATAACTTATGTATATTAAAATCCAATTACATGTTTATAAAATTTATGAATAATATCGATAGATTCTGGCATACCATAATAATAAAAAATATAATCTGTTTTGATTCATTAAATATTTGTGTCTCTGATAATCCTTTTTTCACGATCTTGTTAATTTCATGTGCTTTGGTTCAGTCATCATAGTCTTTTCAGTTGATATGTCATGGGCCATCTCTTGGAGTACTGCGCTGACAACTGATTTAGGTAATATCGTCAACTTTTCGTTAAAACTCATATTCACTCCGAAACTATAGTATGCTGTCCTCTCGTCTATGTTATTCGAACTTGAGTTGAACAGTTGAGCGAGTTCGAGAGCAAAAGTTAACTTCGATAACCTATCCACCACGAACAATCCTAAAAAATCCACCACAGTTTCAGTCGATGATTTGAGTATCAGCTTGGCGAGGAAGCATTCAGATTGGAAAGATTGTTTGATTTGCAAAGTGGTAGGGTTGACACGAGTCATTATCAAACAATGCGAATCATCTTTATCATTAAATGCTTTTACAATAACCCCAAGCTTCTCCTCCAATATTGGCATGGATTCTATTGCGGTATTTGCGTTCTCCGTTTGTTGGATATAAGCGATATTGTTCACCAGTGTCAAAATTGCTGTTGGCGAGTATTCGTGAAGGACATTCTCTATCTGATTGATGAGAATGGAAGGCAGCACACTCTTGAGAAGCGTGTAGAATTATCCTTCAAATGCCACCTGGAGAAAGGTATAGCTTATGAACATCACATTGGGAAATTGACCTATAGGCCCATGGCAATCAATAAGTGAAAGAGGGGTGAATACATAGATGAGAGCCTCGCCACATAGTTGTTGAAGAGTCTCCCGATTTTATAATAACAAAGGAAAGCCGATACTGTCTAATTCGCCAAAGCTGAATATTATCATCCTACGATGTCTCCCTTTCTTGAAACTGAAAGTCGCATTTTCGGGTTTTGGTAGAAAGACTGTAGTCTCCCGATTTCTCACATGAAAACGTATAGGACTACATAGTTTTACCTCTCTGACTACACAGTGTATTTTGTGTTGATTCAAGTTGACGCCGAACTATTGGGCCTCCAAACAGACTATGTTTGTCTAGATGCGCTGACGTTATAGTAAAGCAAGTGCGGAATCAAAGAGTCGATGGGTTGTGAAAAATAAATGTTCCAAGATAAAAACAGCCTCTGAAAGCACTTGCAGGCATTATGGGACCTGTAAATAGGGGTCAAGTTCTTCAACCCATAAAACTGTATGTAGATCTGGGAACATTAAATGGCATCTTAAAGCAAGTTTGAGAAAACAAAGCCCTACTAACACAATAGCATAATCATTCGAGATGGCATTCGATACAGCTTCATGGAGTGAGTCAGTCTGCTCAGATATTTCATTCCATAACTCTTCGAAGTTTTATTCAGATAAGCTATCATTATTGTCTGAAGGAGAAGGAGGATTTTTCAATTTAACGGAAATACACTTGTCAGAACTGTTATGCGCGATAGTCAGCGAATTTGGGTAGGTGGATGATCTATGTTCTAGCTGCACATAGCAAACATGGTGAAAAGATGAGGAATGGCTATTGCTATAAGATTATTATGCTTTGGAGAAAGATCCCTTGCGCAGTCCTGTTCGAGTATTTATTAGTCCCTCTCGGTGGAGATACTTGAAAGTTGTAATCAGTTCATTTACATCATAAGATGGTTTAGAAACAGGTTCAGGTTCTTCATAAGGATCATAGCCTGAAGAGTTGCTTTATTCTGAAGACGAAGGCTGTAACCGATTAAATACATATACAATTATATAAAAATGTAAAAAGGTTAATATGATGACCTATTTTCGATAATACCTCAAGATGCTCATCCTTATATTTCCTGATCGATTGTGGATCTGGGCATTAAAGTTGTTCGTCCTACTCGAATGTTCCAGTTTTCTTTTATTCCGTCAAATCAATATGTTTTTAAACAATAAGGAGCTTGACTGTTCGAGAATTTATCTTGCATACCCTATTTCTATCAGAAGGGAATTATTCCCATCTCTTGAAGGTTCCACTGTCAAAGATGCAAAGTTTGAATTCCAATTTATAATTAAGTCTATAATAAAAAATTTGATTAGTTAGTTGTATATTTCTGGGGACAAAGAATAATATATGTAACAGGAGAGGCATATATATCTTATGTGGCATATATATCTTATGCTACATAAATGAACATATATATAAAAAAGAAGAATAATAACAATATTTAATGAGAAATAGGAGTATTTACGGAACTTTAATTCTTCTTGAACTACGCCACGTGGGAAACAACTGTTGGTTCGTGCAGAGCCTAAGTCCTTTTGTAGGATTCCATTCTCCAAGTTCTTGATGATTGCCAACGATATAGATTTCTTCGCCAAATTTTGTATTAAAAATGGCATGAAAGTTTACAAAACTATTTTTCATAACTGCTTACCAAATATATTGTCTACACTGATTTTTATGCCCTATTTTTATTTTAATATATTTTTTGGGTCTATTCCTTGTCTGTATGACGTATTCTAATTTATAATATGGTTTTTATGAGCGAAATTAGTATTTATGTAATGAAATATTTTTTTACAATTATTATATAATCATTATATAATTATTGTTGACTTTCTGAATGTATAATAATGTAAGGCTAATATGGCAACAAATCTATAAAAGTTACAAAATCTATCCATAATAATAAAACCAAATTTTCCTAGAAATTATTATAATAAATTTCATACAAATAGATAAGAAATATAATAATGTTTTTTTTTTATCATTATTTATGGGATCTTCTATTTGGCTTTATTCATTCTCCAACTATAACAATGTTGTTCTCAGCATTCTTCATATCAATGTCAATTGGATCATTTGGAGAACACACCCATTCCACCTCATCAATCACAAATTTGTATAAATAAGTTCCTGGCTGCAGCATCAGCGTTGTTTTCCAGATACGGGAATAAGCATCGTATTTCAATGGTTGATATCGCTTCCAGTTGTCCCAGCTGCCCGCAATTGAGATATCCTTGGGCTTTGGTAATCTCTCAGTAGCAAAGGTGAAGTCGCAAGGCTTGGCTTTTAGGCGCTGTGCGTGCAACAGAACTTTCTCAAAGCTTTTAGTGATCTAGTTTTTGGCGTCCCAGACTTTCCCTTCCAGGGTATCGAACATCTTTGAACATGCTTCCGCCTTTTCCATTGGCATGTCTTATATTGCTTTAGCATCATCATCCACCATATTCCACTGAACGAATATTTTGTTGTGCATTCTGTGAAACTCGCTGTTCCAAGCCTTGGCCACATCCTAGACATCAATCACAGAATCTAAAGAATTCTGTCTGAGTTGCTCATAGTGTTTGGTGTTGTGGTAACAACTTAGGGAGCGTTGGATGCAATTACGGAAGTCATCTGAACTATAATTCATGAAATTAAAACCATTGCCTTTTTGGGTCTTGTAGTCGTATTAGAAAACAGTGTCTTTGAGGCCGCCTGTGCGGAATGATACAACTGGCGTCCCTCCTGAAAAGAATTAATGTTGAACGATTCCTCCGGGTTCGAAGAGGGAAGGCATTAGTCCAAAATCGCTGCCAATATTAATGAGTGGCCCATCTTCAAAGAAAGCTTGCGGAGATGCCCAGAAGTTCTTTGGATATTTGTTCGCAAGATAAACCATCCTGTCAGCACAGAATTTTCCGTACTCTTCGCGTGATTCAGAAGGTCCACCGACCAAAAACTGTAACTTGAAGCTGTTTTAATGAAGTAGCCTTTCCACGACATCTAAGATTAGATGGACACCTTTTTGTTTTGTAACTCGTCCCACAAATGAGTATACAGGAGTAGTGGGATCAATATCTGAGTTACCGAAATATTTGATCTGAATTTTTCTCTTTGACTCGAGATGGTTGCCTGGAGTTTTTGTTTTCAGAATAGTCTGACGTTCGATTTTGCGAACCCCATTCGGAAAGGAAAATGGGTTCGGATACTTCCAGAGCAAGGAGGATAATGGAGAATCTCTTAGTAAATCGTATTTGTAAGAATGTGACACCGTGCCCCAGTTATCACAAGTTGTGAGTGCGCATCTCGAAGGATTAATTACCACCTTATCAGGATTGGGATCAATGATCCAATCGTGAGGAATCTGGGTCAGCCAGCCGAGATCGCCTTCTGCATGCTTGGGATAAAGTCTCCCTTCATAAAGAGGGTCGAGATTGTGAACAATATGCATAAATTTTGTGCCGTCAAAAACTTTGGGATACCTGCCTTTCTTAACATAAGCAGGCACTAACCCGCTCATCCAATCATTGGTGACAATCATGGAAGGGAAGACTTTTAGCTGACAGAAAGACTAAAGGGTGGCAAGAGCGAAATAAACTAGTTGCTTGGTGACGTAGAGAGCATCTTCTCCTTTGTAAGGGTAGCTAAAGAGCTAACTATTATGCAGCCAAAGATATGTGACGCCATTCTGTTTTCCTTTGTGTAACCCGAATTCATACTTAATGTTGCTCGACCAAGCAACGATGTTTCGGTCGTACGTGAACCCGTCTTCAGCTAAATAACCAGACTTTCCTTTTTTGTTGAATTCATAGTATGGTGACACAACTAAAACCTCTTAACCGATCTTTGCAAGCTATTTGGATAACTCGTCCACCATGACTCCGAGCCCTCCCACAGTACTCCATTTTCCAATTTCAGGGGTTATGAAAGCAATAGGGCCAAGCTTATTTTAAGTGAGGATTTTATCGATGGTCTGGCTAAGTCCGGGAGGCACAGCCTTTGCATATCCTGTAGATATCTTCTTGAAATAAGCAAATAGTTTGTAAGTCTTTGTTCTGCTAGTCCAAAACTGATGGGTTTTGGAAATAATAGTATTGAAATCCAATCCAGTGGGTGATATCGCACTTTCCCACAAGTATAAGAGGCTATTAGTAAAGTCAACGAGATTTACGCTTGTATCAACCAATTTAACCAGTGCATTTGTGACATTACTTGAATATATCCATTTCGGAGGGGTTTCGTTAATCCTTTTCTTAAGTCTGTTGCTTGAACATTCGTAAGCCCAGCTCAGCTTGCCTCCGCCAGTGTGAATGATAACTTCCCAAAGCAGAGATTTGTAAGCCTCCAAATGAGCCTCTATTTTGGAGGTAATAAACTCATGGATTGCATAAAAGTTGGTCGTTTAGTCTGTGGGTTCTAAAAGGTTTCTGATCTACACAACGATATTACTGTTTTCAGAGTGGGGAAAAAGGAATTTGAGACTTCGCAGATTGAAAGTCATGTCGATAGGACCTTCGTTTAGGTTGATCGCTACAAGGGCTAACTGCTTGGAGGTCCATCTCGCAAAGGCCAAAACTCGAGTATGGAATCCATATTGATGTTCAGCTTCTACCGATATCAACTTGCCTTTACGAAGAATTTTGTGTTGGGCGCGAAGCTGTCTCCTGTGGCGATAGTGCTTATATATCTCTTTGAGGTTGTAGCCGTATTCTGGCCCAACTTCACGTATAAAAGATTCCCTGAGATGTGGGATGTCTGCGGTTTCTCTAATCGAGCTGGATACAACGGAATTTATTTGAGTTTGGCCATAGTCCGTGAATTGAGCTTCGAAAAATGTAGAGTCTATTCTTCTCAGACTATCAGACTCACTATCGTTGTGCGATTTACGGTTATAAGTTTCCTTCTTAGTTGCGGCTGCAAATGTCAGAGAGGACTTTGGGCGATATACTTCACCTTCTTGTTCTCCGATGAAAGTCATTGGGATATCAGGTAAGAAAAAGAAGAGATCAACAACGGCCCAAGTGGCTCTTTTATAGAGAAAGGCGGGGTATGGCCAATTATGGCTTGTAGTTGACTGGATAATAATAGTCCCTTTGGGCAATATCTTTTGGGTTTCTTCATACCATTTCTTGAGACTGCTCACATTTTTCTGCTCAACCTTCTTGATTTCTCCATCTTTGCTCAATTGTTGTCCAAAAATGTGATTGATTCCCATAGGCAATTTAAACATTCTTGGAATCGGCCCTGAATTAATGATATTCACGCATCTCTATTCCAACCCCCCCAATCCCGACCATGACTCCGCTATGATGATGAACTGAGGCCTGATCTTCCAGAGCTATTGACAAAGTTTTATGAGAATAGGGTTAGGGAAAGTATATTTGCTTTCTGATCCCCAATATCCGCTATTCTAATCTTGGAGCACTACTGCTCCTTCAAAGATCTCCCGATCGAGATAGGCTCTGCTCCCGCCCTCCTTACGATAGAGCTCATCAATGTCTAGTTTAAAAATTTGAGGCCAGGCCTGTCCGTTATCAAGATGGATGCCATCAATATCATACTTTTCAACGAAGTCAATCACTTCTTGGATAAGCAAATCCCAGACTGCTTTCTTTCGGTAATTTAAAATCGCTGAGTCTTCATAGTTCAATGCTCTACCATCCGTGCCGTAAATGATCCTCTTTTTTCCGTTTTCATCAAGTCCATAGTTAATGTGTTCCCGATAGCGACGGTGCATGCGACTCGATGAAACCCTTGCCAGACAGTCCACGATAATTTTCATACCTTTCTTCTTTGCTGAAGCCACTAAACTTTTGAAAGCAGCCTCTCCTCCTAACATTGTATTGATCGTTTCTCGATCAGTTACTGCTAAAGGCGAGGCATTTGGCCTTCTAAAGGATACGATCTCGTTGTCACTTTTGTAAATAGGTCCATTATCCCTTTCGAGCACTCCCATCAGATACAAACAGTTGATCCCGAAATCTTTATACTTGTCCAGTTATTTTTCGACTTTTTTGAAATTTCCAAGACCCTCGTTGTTCCATTGGTCCTGCATATCCACAAAGACTTCATGGATCTGTAAATCATAGGAAATGCAAGGTTGGACGATGTATCTCCCTTGTACCGGACGGGCATTTCTGATCCTCATCTGCTGCTCAGGGATGTTCGTAATTGTCTTGTAATCTTCCATATTCAAAATTTTGTTGATGCTGGCAGTTTTTCCTGCTTCGTGTGTCCTCACCAACTTCCAATCGTAAAATCCGCATCTGGTAAATCTGCCCAACTCCATTTGAACCCAAATATACACGTTATCCTGGCTTTTATATTGAAGCAATTTTGGCTTGTGCCAGGAAACTATTATCTTCGATGTTTACGGATTTTGGCAAGGAGCTTTGATAAGAACTGCAAGTTCGTGTTCACTAACATGATAATTGTCGATCAGATAGTCGATGCTAAATCGAGATCCTGACGTGGAGACAGAAGGTTTGAAGGGATAGAGCATTTGCCAGTCTGTCCCATCATATAAAACATTCAAGAGTCGCACTGCTTCTTCAGTGGCCTATCCTCCCCATCCTAGCATTCCAATTAAGAGGGTTTCAATATCTGGGGTGTTCACTCCTGATATAACCTTATCCCTAAGCTCAGGGAGCTTTGCATGGCCCTCAACTAAGTTGGTAATCTGCGCCTCCAGCCATTCAGGAGCCAAGTCTTCGGAGAATTTTTTTCGGATCGAAAAGATTTCTTCAAGCTTTTGACTGTATCCTTCCACATAAGATGAAGGGTTTTTGGTATAAGCTAACAGTAATGGTGATTGATTGGTAGGCAGAAGATGAAGCAACAGGCAACAGAAATGAAGGTCGAGTCTGCCAAGAGCATCAAGGCATTCTTGCAAAATGTTGTATTTAACATAGAGTTTCCCCTCAAGAATGTCAAAGTAGTTTTACTCCCCGTTCGCAACTATGGCTATTTAGAATTTGTTACTGATAAATTCTAAATCAATGACTTGATTTTGTTAACCATCTTTTAGGACAAAACCATTCGCACAATCAACCAGAGACCAGGGGTTGATTACATTCGTACTGTTTACGATCTTGGACACTGGCTTGAATGTTCGTTCACTCGCGTTATCAAATAAAGTGAACAAGTTGTTTGTATTCGAGCTATAGGCCAGGGCTAGATGCACATAAATAATAATATGGCTAGGAGTGATCTATTTATGCGGCTGGACATTAGACAAGTTCTTACCATAGTTTTAGGAGTATATTCTCAAAATGGCATTGAGTTTGGATGTGTATGCTCGTGAGAAAGTGTGTATGTTCAGATCAACCTCGGGTTCCCTGAGAAGGTTGATCAGAGAGGCTGAAATGGGGAATTTGTAGCTGATATTGTGGACCTCTGTCGACGATTTACTAGCAGTGTTGAGCTGGAGATCGGACAAAGGAAGGGTTTCCAGTTGTGCATCCTCGATGACTTTGATCTCTACATTTTTTAGGGAAGGAGATGCTTGGGTGCGAATGAGCTATGAAGTGCTTGATGTATTGTTGTAATCTTCATCGGTCTCCCCAAACTCTACCGTCAGTTTCCTATTTTTGTTTTCCTTGGAGCTGCGCATAGGAAATCTGATGTGCGATAAGAAATAATAAATAAATTTATAGAATAAATAATAGATAAATAAATATCTTATTTATATATGGATATACAAACAATTCAACTATATAGATATTATCTGTATGGATATATAAAGCATAAGTGACGATATATTTGATATTCAAAACGACGAATGCATGCTTTTTTTATTTTCTGGCTTGATACATTGGATTATTATTTTTAATTTATAAACTATTAAATTACGTATACCATTTTAAAACTAGAATTAATTGTTTCTTATTATTTTCAGTGATGTTGAATAAAAATTTATCAGAATTATTTATATATTGCATATTGTATATAATAAATATTTTAACTATATATTGTGTTGTGTTCGCAAAAATATTATCGATTTTAAATTAAAAAAATTAAAAATTGTTAAATATTTTAAACATCATAAAAATTACATTAAATCGTTTAACCAATATATAAAATATTTATGGACCCAACAATGCATGAGAAAAACACGGAGTCGAACGACCTCGTCCTCAAACAACGGCAATCGCTGGATCTCGCGATTCCACTATTCGGGAACATGCTTTCGGTCGAGAATGAGTTCCCGATCTTGCAAAGGTTCGAACCACCATAAATTTATATTGACCCACAATGTGACGCTACGGATATTATGAGGTATTTTCCAAACAGTCAAAGTGCCGACAATAACCCGAACAATAACACGAACAATCAAGGATTGCAAACACGAAATTCGATCCGAACAGAAATAGATGCATCATTTGATAA
Organism: Halesus radiatus; assembly: GCA_022606495.2. Classification (NCBI taxonomy): domain Eukaryota; kingdom Metazoa; phylum Arthropoda; class Insecta; order Trichoptera; family Limnephilidae; genus Halesus; species Halesus radiatus. Next base: position 6,947 of record JAHDVE020009135.1, on the reverse strand, counting down.
CCATAAAGGCAAGCCTATCCATTCTGACGATTTTCACCAACAGGGCAACGGCAATACCAACGGAAGAGAACCAAAAAAATAAATCTATGACATTAAAATCTAAGACCAATAAATGATGGCTGAATTGTACGCTCTCAATAAGAATATGCCTCGCCAACCCACCAAAGAATCACTAGGAGCACCTGTGAGCCCAAACAATAGTGACACGCACTCTGAGCCAGCAATGAAAAACAAAGGAAAACATCTGTAACGCAGGAACTCTATGGTCAAATCCCCAAAGAATGGCAGCAGGACTATAGGTTCCGAAATATAGGAATAAAAATAAAAGTAGTCAGGAGGCAAAACACAGCCACACCAATAACAGATAGTTCCCCAAGGAGCTAAAATCCAATAAGACACCAAGAACATCCTTCGAAATTTCGGAAACTCCCAAAACCAATACATTCTGTATAACTCAAGATGCAAGTAAATCATACAAAAATGTCTTGATAGACCCTAGTATTTCGAGTTGTGGGTGCGGAAATTAAGGCTGTAAAACTTCGAGCAGTTCAAAACGGTATGGCAGGGCGAAGCAGGTCCGAAGGTTTACACGCACTTATACAAATAATTGTGTTGGAGGTTTTACTCGGAATAAGCAGTGTGTTATGTCCTGAACAGTCGGATGAAAAACTAGACCACACGAACAACTCACTTGAAATATATCTACCGTTTCCTCGAAGGAATCCGAGACCCATCATCTTTTCATTACTTTAAAAAAACATCCTCTGACATGCATTCATGATTTGTTTTTATTTCATCTAAATTAGTTGTATTAAATGACTCAATTATTAACTTACATATTATACTTGGAGGAACAGTCATCAAGATTAGGGCAATTTATATTGATTCTTGTTTTAATTAAGATTATTTATGTGTTTAAAATATTGTGTGTCATAATATTGGTATCATTGCATTTATGGGGATGGAGCAATCTGCCCCATTTTCTTTTTGAGGTAATGCAAATAAAGTAAAGTGGAAGGCCTGATTCCTGCTATTCTGGACGCTGCATGGATAGTTTTGGGTTTGACGTTCTTTAGTTTCTCGTATTCTTCTCCGGTAAACTGTCCTTTAAAACTATCGTAATCAATGTTGGAGATATCTCCATACATTTCCTCCTTTTTCATCCTATCCATATCCTGTAACCATTCAAAGAAAAATAAGATATATACAAAATATATAGATGGAAAGAATATAGAAATATTAATTTTCTTACTTTTGACATTTTTTAACTATATTTCCTGTATTTAAAATCAGTCTCGAGTGATTTATGCACCCGAGAATCTATGGTTTCGAACATCTGGATCCCTTTCTCTAAATCTCGAATCTTCAATTTTTAGTGTAACTCAAGCATCTCGGCCGCTGTCTTGTTACCTGGAGTTTTCTCATCAATATTTAGCCAAGTTAACTTCCTGCTCCAGTCCGCGATGCTATACTTCTGTGACTTTAGAATTTTTTATCCTGTTTCTTTGAGTTCCTGTTTTTTGATGAAAACTTATTCTTGCCTCTTGCCAATAACTCCGAGGGAGATTCCGAGAGGGGTTAACCTTGCATCGGCATTTTAACTTCGAAGCATTAGGCGAAACTCTGCTCGAGAGGTGAACATCCGATAGGGTTCTGACACTCCCATGGATATCAAGTCGTCTATTAACACTCCGATGAATGCGTTAGATCTGTTTAAATGTAATGTTTCTGGTTTTTTTTGGACTTGAAGGCCTGCATTGATACCTGCAATAATACCTTGGCAAGCTGCTTCTTAGTATCCTGTAGTGCCATTGATCTGCCCTGCAAAGAACAAACCCTGTATGATTGTTGACTCAAGAGTGTGTTTGAGTTGGCGAGGGTCAATGTAATCATATTATACTGCATATCCAGGACGAACAAACTCTACTTTTTCAAGACCCCTAATTGATCTGATTAGTTTCAGCTGAATATCTGCTGGGAATCCATTGTTAACTCCGTTCGGATAAACAACGTGTGTCTTAAACCCTTACGGTTCGAGCCATATTTGATGAGAAGTTTTTTCAGGAAACCTTATGACTTTTTTCTAGATTGCAGGACAATATCGTGGACCCTGACCTTTGCCTTTATTGCCTTAAAATTCAGGTAGGAGATGTCTATTTTATTCAATGATTTTATGAGTTTCGGCATTTGTTTCTGTCCGGTGACAATTGATCAAAGAATGGATTGGTTTGAATCCTTCAAATTAATGAACAAAACTAAATGGCTGGATAGGATCATCCGAGCTTTGAATGCCTAGCCCGTTATAATTGATAGTTCTACCGTCAAGTCGGGGCGGTGTACCAGTTGTTAGTCTGCCTAAAGGAAACGAGTAGCGCTCCAACGTTTTGGCGAGTTCCGTTGAAGGAGGTTACACTTATTAGCTATTTCTTAAGTGCCTGCCTGCGGGATATTTTGTTTTTCCAATATGGATCATTCCACGTAGGAAGGTCCCTGTAGTTATAATTGCACTTCCACACTCCACGACATCCCCTGTATTCGTTTTGACTCCAGTGAGTCGAGAAGAATCCTCATTAATTTGAAGATTATCTATACTTGCTTCTTTTATTGTTAAATTTTTTGTATTTTTCAATTCCTTCAACATATTTGCTTTGTACAAATCGCGATCAATTTGTGCTCTGGGACCTTTGACCGCTTCACCCTTTGATTAATTTAAGACCTTAAATTGCAATGCTGAGAGATCTGAAATTTTTCCGATCAGTCCCCCAAGAGCATCGACTTCCCTTATTAGATGTCCTTTTCCTATGCCTCCCATCGAGGGCTAAGAGTAACATTAAAACATCGTTGGAGAATATTTATTGTTGATGTTGATACGTTGCACGACATTTCACCGAGGGTTTATATTTTTTGAGTAATTAAGAGGGTGTTGGCCCCGGTTCTGGCCGAAGCGTAAGCAGCTTCGCACCCTGCATGTCCTCCGCCAATGACAATCACCTCATAAGATGAAGCAAAGAATTTGGAAATCTTCTTAAGTGATCGTGATAACATTAATTATGAACAAGAAATAATAACAAAATTATTAGTTAATTTTATATTTGAGGTTTATTTTTTATTAGTTAGTGAAGTGATATCATAGTTATTCAATAACTTTTCACCTAATATCGATGTTAAATTAAAAAAATAAAAAGAATAGAAACCGAATAGAAACCGAATAGAAACCTATGCATATTAAATATAGATAAAAAAAATTGATAAAAAATCATTAAACTTTCCAGCTTAAATTCATCGAGTTAAATCTGTCTGGGTGTTTCTGTCAGTTATATAAGTTTATTCAATAGACTCTTCCTTGATGACCTCTAAGTTATCGTGCTTCACAATAAATATCCACAGCTGCTCTGCGGTAGGTCTGTCTTTGTCATAAGTCTCCAACATTTTCTGAACAAACTTTATCAATCGACCTGAATATGTACCTGTCTTCAACTTTAGATTATTTTGGATTTACCACAGGTCAACCATGTGCTATTTGAAGTTATAGTGCACTAGGGGAGTTTCCAGGGTTATCATTTCATACAGGACCAACCCCATCAAATAGATATCTGCAGCGAATGGATCAAATTCACTAATTTGGATAGATCCGCTTCGCATACATCGCATTAGACTGGGAGGACGGGGTTACTGATATTGCCTTCCTGTATTTAAACTCTCGTTGAAAATCAAGTTTGATAGGATAGGATTATTAATACGGTATTCTTTTTTGCTAGTGACGAGGATGTCTCTTGGAGTTAGATGGGAGCAGAAGACTTTCAGTGAGTGGAAGCGACGGGCAGCACTAATGAGAGATAGAGCAACATTCCAAACTATTCAAAATTATTGAAATCATTATTTCACGAAAAATTAAAGTACTTTCGGATTCGTTGAATGGGTCTCTTTCTTCAATCCTTGTACTGATCTCTTGCTGGAGGGTTGTGTTGTTACCTTCTATGTAGACGATAACATCGTCGCTGTCTAGGGTGCAAGAGGCATCTGCCACTTTCACGAGACGCACTTGGCCGATTCTGAGAAAGTCATCGTACAACTGTGTCGTGCAGCACCTGAGAAGTTTGTCGTGGACCTCAGCAGTCATATCTGAGGTGGGCATTCGGATCGTCTTGGCGTAGAGGGTAGAATTATTATCGACTGATTGATATAAACTGACTTTGCCAAATAGCTTATGATCTTCTGTGCTCATGAAGCGATATCCACCGTTTTTGGTGGCAACATAGTTGAGATCAGGGGAACTTTATGTAATACCCATCAGCCGTGAATTTCTTTGAAAAAATAAGAAATAAAAATAGATAAAGATTTAGTTTTCGAATCACTCTTTTGATTTTGTTTAATAAATCTTATATTGTAACATGAAAATAAAAATGAAAATATAAAACAATACGAATACAAATCCAATATTTTTTGTTTTTTATTAATATCATTGAGTCCTTTCAAATAAAATTATTAATAAGAAGATATACTGTAAATTGGCAGAACTGTATTGATGATTATATCATTAAATATACAATTATCTTTAGAAATAGAATACAATAATTGAGAAAATATCATATTCTCCTTGAAAAAAATTAAACCATCAGCATAAAAAAAAAAGTTTTTATCTGGTTAATAAATATTCTTCGACTTATCAATGATGGTCAAGCACCTCCCTCTCCTCCAACTTGCATTTCTAGTTCGGTGATTCTCCTCTGCAATCCAAGCAGTTGTTGCTGAAGTGCAGTTTTTTATCCCTTCAGGGCAGTGATCTGACTTTGGATCCTGCTGTTCTCTGATTTTTGGAATGCAAAATGTCTCCTCCTAAAATTGATTTCATTAGAATCATATATATAGTTATAATTAAGTCATCTTACATTTATTAGTCAATTCTATTCAACTCATTTGAAAGGGTTTTTTTAACATCTGTAGTCTTCATTGTCAGGACGGACTCAAGCGTGTCCTTCTCGCTCCTCAACACTTGCACTTATTTTTTGTGGTTGTTAAGCTCATTTGATATATTTTTAATTTGTTGCTATAGGATGAGACTTTTTAAACACAATGATAAAGCAACCAATTCGACAAATTGTTACCTCGAGTGACTGTAGCTTTCCTTTTAGAGATGCGGGGTTGCCGAAATTGGAGGAAGTCTCTCCAAACCCACTTTTCATCGTTGCGTCTTTGGCTGTCATTTCGTAATTTAAAGTCTAATATAATAATTATTTATAATTTATTATTATTTTATTCAGATTTACTCGATTTTATTGATATAATTTTATTTATGTAGCGCGTGTGTGTATTTTTTTTAACCTTTGGATATATCAGCAAGGTTAAGACTGCAAAGTCTATGCTCAATTGTAGCTTGTAGAGAGAAAAAACAAGCAACATGAAGCCAAAAACTTATATTGATTTATTTATTACACTTTGGAAACAATATTATTCACTGCCTAACATTATAATTTTATTCTATTCATTGCAATATGAAGAATACTCAGAATCATTGGACTGCAGAAGGCTCTCCAGAAGGATTCGCCTTATACCACACGTTTGCAGTGTGATATCCAGTCGATGGCACCATGATAGCCGTCATGATCGTCCCAATATTGAATGTAGGCCAGTGGCTCATAAAATCTTTAAGCATTGTCGTTTCATCGAATCCGGCATTTCCTCTTTCACGAAGCATGTTTTCGACAGCACCTCGACGGGGATCGATTACTGGATCTGGTTGGTCTCTGTCGTAGTTGGTCTGCACAAGGAACCAATTGGTCTTGTTAAGTGAGTAGAATCCATGCACTCCATTGGTATCCCGTTCGATGACTGCCCCTTCATAGGGTTTAACACCGCTGATAATATAATAAACAGGTCCACCAATACGAGTTGTGTTGAGGCGTTATACTGCATCAGCATAATTTGTCTCTTCCATAAGTACTTTTTTTAGGAGCCAGCAGTCAGGGATCGCATCGTTTACCAATACACTTAAAAAGTCATTGATGTTTCTGTCAGCTGTCCTAGTATCGACGTTAACAGCGAATGCTCCTTTTCTAATGCCAGTGAGGGCAAATACGCTACCCACGACAGTATCAATTGTGTATAAGTGTTTCTAACCTTCATAATATTCGACACTGGCAACCATTGCAGCCAGGAGTCTCATCATCGGAAAATCTAAGTTTCTCCCGTGAATCACCTTTCCGGTCGAAGTCGTGACCAATATTCCAGTGCAAGACTTAAGTGTGGAGAATTCGTACATGAAATTCAAGAAAAAGATCTGTCCGAAAGGATAGCCAGTCAATGTGCTCAGAGCATCGATTTCCGCCACGAAATCTTTATGGGTGAAGACATGATGAGCATACCAGTCGACCAGGTCGTAGAATTTGTCCGGAACTGGAAGCAACTCGAATTCAGACATGAATAGCTTAAAAGCATGTTTGTAATCTCTGGCCATGGGAGCCCATCTCACTTCGGGTGGGTCGCTTTCCTGCACCTTGTAGGTCCTTGGTACATGGCTTTTGGCTTTTCCCAGATGTGGGATAATCATCGAAGAGGCCAAAACTATGATAGTTAAGAAGACGAGCAATAAAGCACCTTTCATTTTTTCGTTTAATCTGAAGTTATTGTAGGAATTATTATTAATTTTTAAGTTATTTTTAAAACTTATTCCAATATATTTATGTGCATGTGCTTTAATGTATTGTAGATAAAAGATATATCTATTAGTTAATAATTTAATTTTTAAACTGGCATATACCTTCAGCTATTCAATTTTCATTTTCATTTGTAATTTTTTTTTATTTTTTTTTATTTATTTTTACAACTAAGTTTATTAACTTATAAATATGTTCATTATTCAGATCATAATAGTTATTTATATATTTATATTAGTTTGGAGCAAATTCATTCAAAAAAGTTGTACATTCATATGAATCTTCAACAGATAG